>JAGFPH010000005.1:851447-906995 GCA_018207615.1 Philaenus spumarius
CAGTAGGGTCCCGCTATTCCGAACTAATCGGGACCGAACACGGTTTAGTTGGAATTCGGAATAGGCCGATTTCATTAATAATATCAACGTATTGACTTGTTACGGCATAAATTAAGTGCGGGAACATCTGCTAGTGTCAGCTCTATACAGCTCTGATCTGCTCGTGAACACTCAAAGTGAACTCATATCACACGTAGACGCGGCAAATGCTCTTGGCCTCACCTTACGCTAAGTCAAACAACACTCTTCATCAACACCAAATGATGATAGTATGTTGTTGCGGCGATGGCGGAACATTGCACCCTCAAGTCGATTCACTACTCTTCGTTAGAAAAAATCACTGACTTTACTTCTTAAGTGTGTGTAAATTAATTATTTTTATGTTTAGCAGTGATTAAAAATAATTCTACATAATTGTACAAATGGAGCCGACATGTACTGTAAGTAACCAGCTTTCATTCCAATTTGGTTTCAGGCGTTTTCATCAAGCTCAGGCACTATGTATGTCTCTAATTAACTTCTTTGTATAACAATAAATGTAAATGTTTTCCTGAACGTTTTTTTAAGTTTCTGTTCTGAATTTCTCCTGTTTTTATGTTTAAAAAATCGGTATTTTTTCTGAACTCTGTTCGGAAAAGGCGGATTTTTGGAATAGCGGGACTCTACTGTATAAGCCTGTAAATAATTTTAGCTAGGCTGTATTGTATTTATAAATCCTTGGTAGTTTGGCGGTTTTTATATAAAGGTTCTGTAGATAGGCGGTGTTGTTTCTTGGTAGTCTTCTTTGTGTACTTAGTGTTTTGTTTTGTACAATGTTGTTGATATCTCTAGGATTTTTGTTTTAAACATTGTATTAGTCGATGGAAAACGTCCGCCAGAATGCATTGGAACCAAAAAGTAAATTTTATTAAAATTGTCAGTTTGCTAAAGTACGATATGTTTAAAAAAAAAAGTTGACATGAAAATTGTCTTACGACAGTTGTAAGTTTATAATCCATTAGATTCTATTTGATGAAAATGGGGCAAATAATTTTTGAACAGTTCTCTTCCAAAATTTGACTTTCAATTATGACTTCTTTATATAAAAATGAAGCCAAATGTCCGAAAAACAAACCCTCATTGGAAATCAATTTTAAAAATTGAATACGAATTTGCATTACCATAATATTATTTGTATATTTCTAAGTTCTACACTGGATACGTTACATAAATTCAAAGTATTCATGTACTTAATTTATTTAACGAAAGTAAATTTATTTTTAAATTGGAAAAGGATACCAATAAAAACACACAGCTAAAGATAATAGATTTTTATTTCACAGCCATTTCACACCGACACAACCAAATATTGCTTAAACTTTAAGTTAACATATTATCAGACCTATTTTCCATTTTATACATACATAATCTAAGTATTATATTTTACTATGTACAATAAATAATTAATTATAATTTTATTTTGATTTGGTTTTATAATTTTTAAAGCATGGATTTAATTGAGTTATTTACAATTCTAGATTCGGTTTTATTGGTTTTTCAGGAAAATATGTTTCATTAAATTTAATGCTACCTATGGCTATGTAATTTTAATTTTATCTTTTCATTTATATGCTTCATAAAAGGTAAAACAACTTAAACATAATAAGCAATTCAAACAAAAAATATAAAATCATTAAATCTAACAACTTACACCTAAAACCTCTTTATTATGAAAAATACAGTACCCTTAAACCAATCTAATAAAAGATTTATATACTATACACATTTCATACAGTATTCTACCTTTGTAAAATCGAGGTATTTTTCATAATTCACAGTTTTAATGCTTCAGGAATAGTAGTCGCACAAGGCCCTTCAAAATGAAATCTGCAAACAAAAATTGTATATATTTTTGAAGCTGCTGTTTTTTAATTCTGAAGCTTTTTCATGTATTATGCTACAGATTCCGAACACAAATTATGTAAAAAATGCATACATCGGTAAATGCTCTTATTGTTATAAACAATTTTATTTCAGTATATTTATCAAAACACAGTTTCTTAGAACTTGCAGGTTATTGAACATATTATGCAGTATATGGTTTATTAACTCAATAGTTCCCAAGATTTGAAAATGAAACTAATTTGATGTTCCCAGTGCATTTTATTACTAGACATACATTTAAATATCTGCTTATTAAGTTCACAAAAATTACATGTTTTTATTTTTCTTATAAAAAAATGTTGCATATACGTAACGTTGGGATTATAGCAAAACAAAAATGATTACTTAGGCTGTGGAATAGTTCACCTGACACTTATCACACATGTCAAGGCCGTAGCCAGGAAAACTTTTCGGGGGGGTGTCAGGTCAGGACAGAACCGGGGATTTGAATTTAAACCCTTTTAACACGTTCACTGCTAATGACACGCACATGTGAGCTTGACACTGAACACTATGAGAAGCGGCCGAAGCACAGTGCATTTTACTCCAACCCCCGTATTAGGAGTATTTTCAATACACAATGCATTGCGTGCTTCGCACAGCAAACCCCCGTATTTTGAGAATTTTCAATGCACAATGCATTGGGTGCTTCGCACGCCAACCCCCGTATTGGAAGGATTTTCAATACACAGAGCATTGCGTGTTTTGTTAGAGTAAAGTATTTTTGTTGAACCTTCATAGTTTTCTTATTTTAAATAAGATCAAGCTCACAAGAGTGTAAGGCTGTAACCTACTGCATCCATGTGTATTGTACGTTGTAGTTTAATCAAGTAAATCTAATTATCAGTATGCATTCAATGCACAATGATGTAAAATATGTTGCTGGATCCTCTGTTGTGTTCTCTATTTTATAATTCTGTGGCCTTGACACATGTGTATTGTGTTGTTTTAGCATTGTCTACATATTTTTCTAGCTTTATTTTCAGCAAAAAGAATAACTTGTACGAAGGGAATGAGTTGTCAAAAAATATGCGATGAGCTTATGGTTGCTGAACAACTGACTATAGTTCCAGTACAACGTTTACTCCCAGACACAATTCGTTTTCATAAGTGCTTGTTTTTCCACCAAAAGGTATGAATTTGTACAAGTACCCGTTGGAACTACATAGACACCATAATTTTAAATCAAACCTAATTGATTTTGCCCTCATATACATCTTACAACTATGTCGTCCAAAATATGGCACCAATTCCTCTTCGATAGACAGATTGTGAGACTCCAAATTTTATAAAATCAAAAAGAGGTTTTAGTTTTGTTATGGTAATTCTTTATTGTTATGGTTTAACATCAGTTATGGTAAAGTGAAATATAAGCTAAACATATACTTACTTAAATTTCGAAGTTGCTGGAGTTGGTTCTAAATTAAACTCAGCTACTGGAACACCTCTGTCAGCAAGAGCTGGGGCAAACATGGCCGCTGGGTATACGGCAGAAGATGTTCCTACGACAAGGCATAAGTCACTCTTCGCCAATGCATCTTCTACAAAATAAAATCATTCACTTGTAATTTCTAGTAAATAACTTTTAAACAACAAGAATAAGTAACATTCACCAAATATAAATATTTACAATAATGTAGGTTTTAAGAGGGTAATAACAATGTAATTAATTTTACATTACAACAATATTACGATTTACTGTGTACTGTATTTTGCTTTGATGTAAACATACCTTTTTAAAGTTTAAAAGCAAAAGTAACAAATAATCCGTAGCTAAAACTGTGCTTGCCCATGGTGCATCTATTTCCAATTTGTCTATTTGCTTCGCTTGTGCTGTAACACTAGCTGCTAGTAACTGTAAATGGAATTCAACAATGAAATAATTCGACCACGCAGCTAAACCGCTGACATGAGTTGAGCGAATTTTCAAAATTAAGTTTAGGCCTACATGTTTTAGGGTTTCAACCAACTATTTGGGAAATTGATCTACTCATGAAGGCTCTGAATAGCTACCTGTGTGTGTGACACATACAGTCCATGTAACAGAAATATCATAAATTTGACAAGTAAATTCCCATAACGACTAAAACATAGAAGGATGGTCTGGTAGATAAAGAGACGCAATATACAATAATAAATATTTATAATTCATATATACATATATAAATTCATTTAAGACGCAAAATAGTTAAAACATAATGATTCACATAAACATAAAATAAAAAATAAGCAGACTATATAATAAAGAATAAAAAGCAGACTTAAAAACATTAATGAGTTAAAGTATAAAATATATTAAGTTTAGAAGAGCTCATAATAACTAAAAACAGTGGTGCAGTTGAAAAGAACAATTAAAAAGGTAAATAAATGGTCACATAATGAACAATTTTAAATAATTAACAATAATAAAGTGGAAGAAAACATATGTAAAGAGCAAATTATAACATAAACGTTTATATTAGTGCATAGTGTCAGAGCAAACTTGATTTGGTCGATGGTGAAACTTTGGTTGATGGAGAAGGCTATGTACCGCTAGAGAAAGAAAAAACATGGGGTATAGTTGAGTTGGTTGGTGTGCCTTGTTGGAGAAATTTCTGCAGAAAGGTGGTTTTTTAGTACGGAGGAGAAGAAATGGACTTTCCAACATAAATTGTTAATGGTGTAGCGTTAGTGTACGCTTAGGCGTCAAAATACATCGAGTGATTGCCGAGAAAATGGAACTTGTGTAAAGGTGACCACGCGGTTGCGGTTTTAGTGTGTGGAGGACGTAAAGTGAGAAAATATCCGAAGTTATCATGAAAATCCTAGGTATAAACGGTGTTTTGAACAATTTCGTGAGTATAGATGGCCATGTAATATAATAATTCCAGTCTGCATATAAAATTTTTGAACTTTTTTACAGATAGGCCAACTTCATTTAATTTTAAATTGCGACTTAACCTATTCAATATAATTGTAACTTATATCTTATGTAAATTATTGATAGTTTGTTCTATTTTGTTTTCATGATAATGATTAATTTGTGTCTGTATAATTATTCGATCAATATGAGTGAGTAAAGAGCATAGTTGTTTCGCCACAATAATGTCTTAAATTCCTTTGATTAACCATGACTTCCTATCTAGTGTGTACTTTCACAGTCAAGAACGCATAACCTGAGAAATTAAGAGTAAATAAGAATTTTATAAGTAATGATATGCATAGTAAGTCAAGAAAGCATAGAGATGTGTTATATGTGGAATATTAATATTTTTTTTTTTAAGAGTTAAAGTGAAGAAGTTTTGTAAGGTAAAATAAAGGTAGTTTTTTAACCCTGGAACTGGCAGAAGGCCATGCATGGCCTTCTCTCAGGCGCAGAACGCAACAACTTGACACATTTGCAAAAATTTGCATATATTTGCATAAACGCTAATTTAACCCACTTAAAATTATCCAATCGTAATAAAACTGGCACCATTGGAAAGGAAATGAATTCAACTTTAATTTTTGTATTTACAACTTTTTCGTAAAACGTATATTTATATACGTAATCATCGTTTTAAAATATGCACATCGGCCTACAGCTCTTTGCGTGCGCGAATCTACATACAATTGTACTGTTATTTCCCACTCCGTAGACGTTAAAGACCGCCTACACTAATATTTATTTGGCAATTATAACGATCCCATTGGATTAGTCATGATTTTATCTTTCTGTTGGTGTCTTGAAATCATATGTCAATGCAAAATTAATATTTGATTGAAGAGGTACTGTAAACCCTTGCGATTGGACAGTCTCTCAACCAATAAACAGGCCATTTGTCAATCGATTTTGCGAAGGCAACGCCTTATGTATTGACAGATTCATTTACACCATTTTGTAGATAACAGTTTGATCTTTCCAACGGTGGGGAGAAAACTAGAAATAACCAGTTTTTTATTTGTCTAGACAGCTGTGCAAAGTTTATATTTAGAGCGATCTGGTGTGACCGTCCGCTCTGTCTTGTTCCCACGTTATACAATGCACGCTTATCGCCCGACCTTTAGCGACGGCAAAATGACATTAGATTGATGTCATTTTGTTATTCAAATAAAAATAACTCAAACACTTTTGTGAACTAAGGAAAGAAAATTATACCGTTCTTTTCTTTGATTTATCCTTTACACTTTGTTATAATAATATTTCATTTTTGGTCAAAGCATATATTAGTAAATAACGTTACAATCTAGGCCTAGGTTTGTTACCAGTAGTGTACTTGAAACATAAAAACTGTTTTTTTCAAAATAAAAAATTTGAAATTGATAAATGTTTTTATACAGTTATATTTAGAACTAAATTACGAAACTTTTTTACGCTTACGAAAAAAATACAAAAAATGTTTACTAATTGTTATGTAGGCCTAAAGTTGAACTTTTTCCTTTCGTTACTGAACATTTTTTGTTTCTTGAGCTAATAACTTTTACAATTTCAAAATAAACTAATTTTTAGTGGCATATTTGAATTCTTTGAAGGTTCTTCTACAAAAAAGCTGTTGAACACTTTTGGATTGGGGTTCATTTACTATTTTTGGCGAATTTTTAAAAATATGCTTGCAAAACGCTAAAAACGGGCTGGCCAATTTTAGCTATAGCATTGCCAGTTTAAGAGTTAAGGTGAAATGTGGATTTGTAAGTTGAAGCTAAGGTGAGTTATATGGTGAATAATTTTTATAGTGGGGGTTAAAGAGAGAGAAGTATTTTTTGTAATTAAAGTTGAATAATAAGCAAAGAGTATTAAAGGTAATTAAGAGTAATGAAGTGTAGGTGAGTAATAATCCACATATAACGTTTTTTATTAGTTTGAACATTTTTTTATTTTTTCAAGTTTTTCGACGACACATTTTTTTTAACACTTTAATCAATCTAATTTTATTTTTGTAACGCTTAACGTTACAAAATGGCTTTCCCAACGTGGGGCGGAAAAGCAGAAGCCGTTTTGTAATTCACGTTACATTAAGTTTATTTTTGTAACGCTTTACGTTACATGTGCCTGAAATATATTAGTAGAATTTGTTTGCACCTAAGCCTCCAGCTTCAGCACTCACGCACTCCTTTGTTCCACTCGCAGCAGAAATACTCGCTTTGAGAGTTTGCCCTTCGGCCTAAGGTTATGGACTGCTTCGATTTGCTTGCAGAGTACAAACTCGGCTGTTGGGCCTCGGGTCATAAGATAACCCCATTGGTAATTTGAACCGGGTGCTTTTATGGTATTTTACGTTATAAGGCCGTGTAAAAAAACAAAATGTGCAGAATAATAGCCTACATTTATTTTTTTAGATAAAACTCCAAAACATTTTCATTCTTGTACGAATAATCTCAAAAAATTGTTACTTCCGGTTGTTGGCTAACGAACTCGTCTGAACGACTTAGACAACCAACGTGTGTACCAAATTTGGACCAATCGGACTTAAAATGCGGCCGCTAGAGTGCAAACACATATATGAATATAACCAACATGTGAACCAAATTTGGACCAAATCGGACTTAAAATTCGGCCGTTAGAGTGCAAACACATATATAAATATACATATATGATTTTTAAAGACACCCCAAAACGTGTTCTGGGGACCATGATCGGTGCTATTACTATTACCGACCTTAGGTAATGCCATAAGGGTCACTGCAGTAGCTTATCTTTCCTATGGAAATTCGCTAATAAGCTTCTAGTAGCTAACATGATTTACCTGCTTTCTGAAATGTGTCTGTGTGAAGGCTTTCTCCAAACCAAACAATGTGAGGTCGTAGCAGACCATTACAATTGGTCTTCTTGCAACGGGGTAAATCCATTTCTGGTATTTCTGGGTTATCCTTTTCAAGATCTGGAGCCCTTAAAAAAAATATAATACTCTATAAAAATTCAATATTTAACATCATGACAACTAACACTACAAATTACAATTTTATTTGTATTGCCATTATTAAATATTCTAGTCCACTAAGTAGCACTGAAGTATAATTAAAATTTATATTAAAAAATAAGATAATTCTTTTGCTTTCTGCCTAATGTTTTTTATATTCTACTCATATTAAGTGGACGAAACACATTGTTTATATTTCTAACAAACCAATAATTGGGTATATGTATATTTTGGGTATAATAATTTCTTAGTATGTTGGGTATAAATCGTTGTAAACTTTCTAAGTGGTTTTACTGTGCAAAATAAATATTCCTATTTTTCAAAGTAAGTAGCATAATTAAAATAAATGTAAACAACTTTTAGGGTTTTCTATATACCTTGAAAGGAAAAACAAAGTTAAAGAGCAAAAACATTTTACTATGAGTTTATATTACCATTGTTACAACTTAAATGGCGCCAACAATACAAAATCAATTTACCCTACAAACTAACTCAGTATGTAAATTATAGTTAGTCAACAACAGCATCATGTATCCTATTATATGTTGGCAATTCAAAGTATTCCTTAATAGAATATTACAGTGGTTTTGAGATCATAAACTCTTTTAATAAGTTAGTTTTCTTAAATTTAGAAGTATTATTTTCATTTTTTATTTTTAATGGGTAGTTTATTTATACATTTATTACACATATAAGTTGGGGTTTTTTTTAAAGAATTTAAAACTATGAGCCAGTATTGCAAAATTATTCCTACTGGTACCTAAAGTTTGGTCCTCAACCCCACCCCCAAAAAAAAAAAAATATTTTATGATACGGTTTTGTGGGGTAAAAATTAGCTATAATTTAGTTGTAACTCATATGTCATTGAAGATGACAACATTGTTGACACAACGTGTTTGACAATTTTTTGTGAGAATTGTGTTCTGTATTTTTATTTTTACTTTTAGTCTATTAGTATTAGTAACAAAATTAATTAAAAAATATATAAACAGGTAAACCCTTTATTAATTCAATGTAAGCATCTCAAACTTACCCTCTTCCTCTGAGTGCCTCACAGATTGGACTATCTCTATTCACAGATACTTGATTGCACTTTAAACATCTAGTTTTAAATAAAGATCCATGTATTTCCAAAACATTTTTAGACCCAGCATCAATATGCAGCCCATCTACATTTTGTGTAATCACTGTTAACTGACGCCCAATCCCTTCATTTTCTAAATGCTTTTCAAACTCTGCGATAGCTAAATGAGCCTGGAAGGAGGATACAAATTAACATTGTAAATGTTACTGATACTGATATGCTATAAAATTTACCGTATATTATATAATAGGATTTAAATTAAACTAACTAATAAAAAGCTAATCTTGGGTTCTTTTATAATGTGTTGTGTTTTCCAAGTGTGGCCACGATAAGTTTCACACCTGATGTAGCCGAGTAGTAGTATTTCCAGCGTAAATCAAGAATTACACCAACAGTAGAAAGGTATTCATATATTACTCATAATATAACATCAGCAATTCAAAAGAGAACATAATTTACAAATATTAAAATATAATAAAGAATATAGTTACTAGGTTAGGTTTCTTCGTAAGCACAAGTTCTCTTCTATAGTGGTAGAATTCCCAGACTAATGACGGAGACCTTTTAAATGCTTCTGGTGTGGCTAACTTTTGTGATTCGTACTTGCGCCAGAATCCTCCAGCACCTCTAAATGTAGGAACACCTGATTCCGCTGAAATTCCAGCACCCGAAATAACAACGATATTCTTTGCTGTTTGAATAAGACTGCGAAGTTGTGCCATATCATCCGAAGGTGCTTTTGTCATTACAAACTGAAAAGTTTAAAACAATATTTACTTGTATGTACAAAGAGATTACTAAAAGTCAAAATAATCTCACTACTGTAAAATAATAATTATAATGAAATACATTTTTTTTGTGAATTGTATTTTTGTACAGAAACTAGTAAGCCCCCACAAAAATCACAGGCAGATTAATTAGATACACATCAGAAATACACCATTTAAAAAAATACTATTTTAATAACAACAGACTTTATCTATAGTATGTTCAGCGAGTGTTTACAGTAAATCGCCACCTATGGCGGATGACAGGGAAAGACATGGACAATTAAAACCTCTTAATAAATGTTTTATTAAGTCACATGTGTATAAATTTAAAATTTAACTAAAAAAAATACATTAAAAGTCTAAATTTAAAACTTCAAAATGGCTACAGAACACAGCGATTTACTGCAAACACTCGCTGAATGTACTATAGGCCTACCTAACTATGCTGACGGGAATTTTTAACTCGGTAAATGTGTACAGTTATAAGGATTATAAAACTGTAGGCATATTTGTTAAAATGTTATGTTTACATACGTTATTACATATTTAAAGATAAATATTATTTTTATTTCATATTGATAGATCAAATGATTTAGAAGTTATTATAGAGAAGAAATTAATAATCAAATATGTTTATATGTTTTATACGAAGACATACGAATGTTAGTGAAGTTAAACGAATAGTTATCTCTTTTTTAAATTTGTATAAACGAATATATTGATGTATAACCTCAAAGCAAATAATTATTATAACATATTACAGCATACCTTAGGTCTTTAACCTATATTTAAAAAAAATTACTTCACAAGAAATTATAATGATTTAAGATGGAAACATAACCCCAAAGTATAGGCTGATACAGATTTAAGTATTTATTACAGATGATGGGTGAAATCAGCTGTTATAATATATGTTACGTCGTCGTAGGGAGTAGGGATGTATACTATTATAGCTTTTATAGGAATTGATTGTTAATTTTTAACACGCTTTTATTAGCTTCACTTGTATGTTTGTTTGTAAGTAACTCTCCTTTGGACTAAAAGCCAGTGGCTTATTACTGTTAGTATATCTCTCTTACGCAAGTTCGTTCGTTGGCCGAGCGGTCTAAGGCGCGGGTCGTCGCTGACGTCAATCCCCAGACTCACCGATCGTGGGTTCTAATCCCGTCCACGGCCAAATTTTGTTTTTCAATAATCAATCGAACTAAAAATTAAAAAATAAATATAGTTTAAAAAACACGCTTTTATAATACATCGAACTAAAAAGTGAAAAATAAATATAGTTTAAAAAAACTAAAAAACACGCTTTTAGAGCATATCAAACTAAAAAGTTAAAAATAATTTTTCAAATAAGCTTAAAACAATAATAAACGATAAATACTAGCATTATTGTAAAAAAAGCGTGGGGGACTTTGTCCATATTTCTCGTACATCGAGCGCCCAACGCTTTTTTTACAATAATGCTAGTATTTATCGTTTATTATTGTTTTAAGCTTATTTGAAAAATTATTTTTAACTTTTTAGTTTGATATGCTCTAAAAGCGTGTTTTTTAGTTTTTTTAATCTATATTTATTTAAACTTAGTTGAAATTTAGGCTTAACATAATAAATTAATTACATAATTTTGTAGGTAGACTAATATTGATAATACCTGTTATTAATTAACACCTGTGGCAAATGCCATTGAATGTGACAGTCTATGCTATACTCTTTCTTCTAATTCGTAGTGCTATTATAAAATATTTTAATTTCGTTATAGGTTATAAATCTATATTTTCTTATTTTAGCACTCTCATCTCTCCTCGTCTCCTCTACTCTCCAATATTGACCGCATTCAGAAATTTGATTATAGCAGCTTGTATTTTGTAAGTTGCACAGCCACCGCCAGAGCAGCCTTGGTGTTGCTTGTCTAAAGATATTAATAAAACACTTATTACCGGTATGGTTTAAAAATGATTTCAAATATAAGCAAGCCTGAAGCATTTTACATGATGTAAACAAAAACAAATAGTATTACATTAATAAATATAATGATTTGATTTTTAATATTTTTTATAATAATTAACTAATCAATCAAAGAACAAACATTTATTAATAAACAAGATTAACATTTTCTTCTATCAAATTTTGTTTTGATTTATTTTTGCTTACAACCTTTACTTAATTCAAATGAAAGTAATGTATTAAGTAGGTACGGTACGGTACATTATAATGTAGATGAAGAATGTAATAACACACTAAGGGCCGGTTTCTCCAAGTAACGTTTAACTTAACCCTTTATAGGGCAAGACTCTGGGGGTTGACAAAATATATATTTTTTTCTTTAAAGTTACTAGTATAGGCTTACTGACACCCCGAAAAATATTTTTTTTTTTAGTTTTGTACTTTGTATATAAAAAATAGGGTGGTAAATTATTATACCACTGCCCGTTTAGGACAACAGCGACAAATGAGATTTCCTTAGTGTGCAGTGGTACATTATTTTACCACCTTCACTGTTATAGGGTAGAATAAAGACAAAAACTATATTTTATAATGGATATGTTTTATTTATCATAAATGTTCTACAAAGTGTATATGAGAGTGTATATACAAGCTGAATTTATACAGCGTGGAACGGTTCGAAGCATGTTTGGCACAGCCCTACTTTACATTCCTTACAGAATAAGTTGCTCCTCTTTTGTTTTGCTTTTGTTGAGCAATAAGCACAACGTCTATAAGTGCCCACTACCGGCAAATGAAGCCCAATTCCAACCAGTCTCACAGTGTTGGGAACCGTTATGTGGCCATCGGTTCTATTCTTCTTTCTTCCCCAAGATGTTCCAGGTGAAGGTCCTAGTCTCTTCCTCGAAGAAAAAGCTCCTATGAGACCATATGCCAGGGAAGACCTGTATTCCAATTGGCTCAAACTCCTAACTTTATTGAGTTTACACACAGTTTTGTACGATATAAAGCTATTCACAATTGAAAGGTCAACTAAATAATACATAATCTTCATCCACCATCGCCTACTCTTCCAAGATATGCTGTAAGCAGCCATCATTGCGTCGAATCGGTCTACACCGCCCATATACTTATTATAGGGGAAATAAAAATTTAAATTACTATAGAAATTGAATATCTTACCCATATAAATGTATAAACCTACAGAAAATATTTATTGGATAATTTGTATTGTACTAGATAAAACAATCATGTTATGCTAAGCTCAAAACTGCTTAGATTGTGGAGAAATGTCATATAAAACCACTTATATTATGTATGTCAAAATAGTTGTGTAAAAACTTTGTTCTACAAATTAATCTGCATTTTATTCTGAACAAAATGATGGCCATATTATTTCCTTACTGTAAAATACAACAATTTTACAAGTAAAATCAGCCAGTAGTGTTTTTTAGGAAAATTTTCTTTTTTAGGTTATGGTGAAGTCATAATTTTGTTATTACATTAATATAAACTAAGTATTTTCAATGTTTTCCTGGCCTATCTATACAAAAACACATGTTCTATCTTATGGTAGAATAATAAACAACAATTTCTTACCTTTAGTTTATAAAATAATAGTTTTAATTTCAGCAATCAGTCGTATATCACTTTCCTTGTATCTCAATGGGCAGTGGTATAATAATTTCAGTGCTGCCAGACCACCCAAGCAAAATTACCCTTAGTTAGTACCAAAAATACCCTCAAATACCCTCATAAATTCAAAAGTTGCCTTGATTGCCGTAGTACAGTATCGTAGACATAAATAATTTATACATACAATACTGCACTACGTAGTTATAAGTTATGTACAAATATATGAACCTTTACATTAATTATGTATTAGGCAATGATAACCACCTAGGTTTTTCGCCTTTAAAAAAAAAAAAAAATTAATTATGTATTATTATACACCAAGTTATTCATTAATTTAAAGGTCCATACATTTGATTCAAGTTAGCTGTTGATTTACTTCCAGTGTTACCAATTTTACTTCCTGTAGGAGGATATAATGTTTAACTGGATTTCAGAGCAACTAAGTTGATTCTTAGAGAAAAACTATAAAAGTTAGCTACCTGAGAAATTAAAAATATAGACATAATAATAATATTAGATATAAATAAAAATGCATATACTAATACATGAGCAATTAAAAATATATATACATAATTGAACAATATTACGGTATATTGTTATAAATGTTATAAGTAAAAATGCATAAGGGTACAAATATATTTGATTTTTTTTTACAATACAAAAGTAAAATATTCTTTATATTACAAAATTAAAATGTTTCGAAATAATTATTTTTTACAAATGAATTTTAATCTTATAAATTCCGTTATTAAATTCATTTACTTAATTACTTTGCTTTATGCTTTTCCCGCTCACTGATTCTAGGCTGGACAAAGCTAGACAACAACTTACTCCATAGAATTAAGATAGACAGGAATCAGGAAACAACCATATAGTAAACAAACTATTCCTACACCTCCTTAATTTAGTTACTTTACTACCACAGCAATTAAAACATTAACGAACTCTAAATTGAAATACTGATAAAAAGCTTAAAAATTTGAAAAATACCTGAAAGTAAAAGTAATTTTATTTTCTAAATTAAGGTACTGTATTTAACAGTTTTGTTCAAAAATACCCTCTATCAGAAAATACCCTCAAAAATACCCTCGAGTCCTAAAAATACCCGTTTTTCGGGTAATTACCCTCAATCTGGCAACACTGAATAATTTACCACTTGTAAACAGATGATTAGATTTACTGGATGATTTGTACACTTAGTTCAACCAAATTCCACTAGGTAGTGACACAGTACAAGGATTATTGTAATATTATGCTAACAAAAGTTAAATCTCAAAACCATGGCAACAAGATTTTTTTTCCTGAGGTATTAAACTATTATACCACTGCCCTATAAAGGGTTAAACGAGTTTAAAGTTATACCGACGTTTAAACCATCGATCGATTTCTCTATACAGTTTGGCCTGAAGTTTAAGTTAAACCATGGAAGAAGAATGTTGGCTGCCCTGATTTAGTATTTGCGCTTTTATTTCGTCTGCTCAATACACATATTGAGTTTAGGAGGTTATGTTTCTACTCTGTTTGCAATAGCGGTGTTTTGTCAATATGTTTGCAAATGAGTTTGTAGAGTTGTGTATTCCACAATGATCCCCCACATTTGTGAGAAATCCTCCACAGGCATAAAATCTTAATGTGGTAAAAACTTCACTTCAGATGACACAGTTTGAATGTTCACTTTCTTCGGCGCAATCTGCTCTCTAATAACATCCAAAACCATATTGGCCGTGTTCTTACACATTCTAAATCTTGTGAAAAATTCAATATCCACTTTTCAAAATTGTCCGGTCTTTCACGAATTCTTCGTGGTGCACGCGTGATGGGACATCGAACCTCCAATTCTTCTTCGTCTACATCATTAAAAATATCAAATATCTCTTCCATTTTCAAACTATCATAACTTCACGTGAGGCATGAAAACAAACGACAAGCTTGAGGTTATGTTGTTATTTTAGTGCAGACAACGTGAGTTAAACGTTACTCTGCGTTTAAACCAGCTGGTAATATGGTTTAACTTTTGCCCCTAGTTAAACTTCCAAAGAGCAATGGAGAAACCGATAAGCCAGTTAAACTCACAGTTAAACCGTTTCTAAAGTTTAAACCTCTTTGGAGAAACCGGCCCTAAGGATTAAGGAAAATGATGACGAGTTTAAGCCGACCTAACGCGAACGGCCAACCTTGATCTCATGACGAGGACACGGCCCTCGCAAAGTGATCTGTATACTATATAATAAATACTATACTAAGCGACCAGAGAGGGAAAACTAACATAGGGAAACGTGTTCCATGTTAGTTTTAATTTTTAGTTGGCCGCCCATCTATCCGAAGCACTGAAGATTGTATCAACTTGATAGTATCATAGATCATGAATAATAAAATTAGGTTATCCAAATACAATGATAGTATTAACATTGAAATTACCTTACCGGTACTTGGTATTTATTATATCTCTGTACCCGACTGGTAGTTTGTAAGAAGAGTAATTTGAGTCGCAGGCCCAGGATTAATGCAAATTGATTGTTGCTATACAACATGTATTTATTTGAATTTTGTTTCAAGTTCTAGAGATAATTTAGTCAATGATGACATACTGTCTGAGAGGTGGGGATTTACACAAATTGAAATTATGCTGAGCTCGATTTAATTAAGTGAAAGCTTCGATCAAAGGTGAAAGTTCTTTGAAGAACACAACTTAGTCGACAATTTAGTGTCATGTCAGACATCTGTGACTACACCTGTGATCAGCACTTTAGGTCTTCCTTTAGCCAACACGAGTTACTTTGTATTTTATCTATGAATAAAGCGGGTCCTGTCGCGGAGGAATACATGTACATTTTTTATCGATAGAATGAGTATTTACACTTAGGAAGGGAAGATCATTCTAAATAAAAGTGACGCAACAAAATATCGCCAAATTTATTACATTAAATAACATCAAATTTGAGCGACAGTTTCATTTCGAGAATCATGAAGTGTCCTACATTCGACAGAAAACTATGGAACGTTATTTTCCTTGGTAATTGTTTTATGCTATTATTTGCGGCGGACTACACCGTTACGAATATGCAGGTACGAAATTTGAATGCTTGTAGTTCATAAAAGAATTTTTAATTTAGGTATAATGTTCATATTTTTAACAATTTTCAATCCAATTAAACATAAAAACAATTTTGACTTGGTAGTTTTTAGTTTATACAGGTCTTAAAATAAGAAGCCATTTGTTAAAAAAAGATAAATAAACAAATTAATTCAATAGCGTCTAATTTCGGTAAAATATATAGCCTAGGACTATAAATTGTCTATAAGAAATAACAAGTGAAATTATTTATTTTACTTGTACCCTAATTATTTTAGCCATTTTTTATAACAATTGTTTTATTTTATTATTATAATTTTTATTTAAAAGATAAAATATTAGAAACATTGGATTATTGTTAGTTTTTTTAAAAAGGTAAATTATGTCTGCTTACATCTATGTATCAAGACTTTTGATTTACAAATAAAAAAGTTCATGATGGTAAGAAATGCCAGATTTAGCCGAATTCCCATTATGGAGTTACAAATAATTATTTCCAAATATGCTGTGCATTATTTATGGAGATCTAAGTCTTACAAAAATACCATTTATTATATTTTGAATATAAAATTATATATTATCATTTATTTATTCTTATGTAATTCTTATTCCATAATAAAACTTGGTTAGGTTTCAGGTCTTTGTATTCACTAGATAAGCAAGTATGTTGAAGGTGGGCCCTGTATTTTGTTTCAGAAAACATTAATAGTAAGCATCCACGAAGAAAACCCAGATTTTAACATTGATGGTTACACAAGTTTAGGGATCACGTACACTGTATTTGCTCTTAGCTTGTGGCTAGGTCCTTCCATGGTCAGTATTACAGGTCCAAAGTATGGAATGGCTTTGGCAGCTATTGGATATACGTAAGTTTTCTTACTTTTGGTTATTTATACACATTTTGTTTTAAACTATAACAGAAGCAGTCGTATTGTATAGCCGTTTTCTTTATTTAGTTTAAATAACCTATTTCATTTGCCTAACACAAACTATTTCAAACAGACACATTCCTCATATATATAAGTTCTGCATTTCAGCTTGTTGAAAAATATTTTTTAAACTACTAAAACACTTATTGCTGCACTACCGGCTTCAACGAGTGAACAGTAAACATCAAGATAATGTTTAATTTCTAGGTAATTATAACCTCGAACCAATCATTAATTAACCAAGCAAGAGACATTTTTAATAAAAAAAGTTATGGGTGAGGGCAAGAACCACAAAACTTTCTTGTAGCGCATTTTCATATTGAATTTTTAAAAGTACAGAAAATTTTTTCAAATTAATTGTATGTAGGCCTATTTGTAACTGAAAATAATTAAAAAAATATATTTCCACTATTTTGTTAGGTATTTATAGGTGGCCTATAGGAAATATGATAAAAAAATTCTGAAAATAAATAAGATTTCAGAGGTCTGAGGGGAGAAATAATTTGAGTGAGAACAGTTAACTTAATTGCTCATTTTAGATTTAATGATCTCTATACCAAGTTACTCTGAAAGTGTATGGTTCTTAAAATTTTAGCACAATCCTGAAACATTAAAAAATAACTTTTTATAAATATTATTATTAACTTTCAAAACCAAACACGCGACCTTTTTTTCTACTGGCCATAAGGTGTTTAAATAATCTTTTGCTGTCGTAAAAAAATCTCTCCAACAATATCCACTATTTAGCCTATTTATTCAATAAATTTTAATCTAGGCAATTAAAATTAAGACAATTTTGATAGGTTATATTAATTTGTAGTTTTTTTAAAATTGATAAACCAGAAAATATGATTACGTTGTTTAGAATAGTGTTGGAAAACTGTTAATTATAGATATTATTTTCAATTGTTAATGTGTTCTAGAGGCCTACAAAGTGTAGTAATCTAAAAGCTTAAGATTTGTTTTATCTTTATTGCAGGCACGCAACCTTATAAAATTAAAATAATTTATTGCTTGATACTATGATTTAATCTATGTAGGATTATTTTATTTTTGTTGATACAATCAAACACATCTCTAGCTCCTAAGAAAGGTTTTTAAAAAGCCCACCACTCAGCCTCTGTCACTCTAGCTTGTTGCTGTGTAACTTGGATCAGGGGAAAATGTCAATTGTGTATCTGATTTTCAGAGATTTTGAGCAATTTTATGCACCATCAACTATACTTGTATAACAACAATTTGAAAAGTTTTTCAGCAAAAAATATTCTATTTTTGTACATTTCTTTACACTTTTGCTCTACTAAATTTTTTGACATGAACATAAAGCAACAAATAAACTTAATTAGGATAATTATACAGGATGTCTTGTTTAAATGGGCCAACATCATGGTGTCTTGTAAACTATAAGTCTGACAGCAAACTTTAAATGAGAAAAACTTTCCTTGTGTCTTGAGAATTAAAAAATTATGTAGTTAAAATATTTGTAAATAGCCGCCATTTTGCCATATGGCGGTCAGCTTTTGAATTTCTTATGAAACACCGTACATATTACTTTATAATAATTTTGGTTTTTAGAAGTTATTTTAAAACTTTTTTGTTCTTTAAAAATACAAATACGGTTTTTGTTAATTTTTTAAACCCTAATTTTGTGGGCGCTACCCTATCCGTCATATTGAATCTGATTCCCATAAGAGCAATGCTATAGAATAAGTAATTTTTTCCCGGTAATTCGTGGAATAAATTTAAAAATTTGGTTTCATTTTGAAGTACTGTCATATGCGGATGTTGATGCTGAATACATTTTCAAAAACCGATTTATTGTTTTCATAAACGTATGACATACAAAGTAAAAAATAGTAAACTTTATTAATTTTTTCTCAGTTGCAAAAAGAGATATTGCAAAAAAACCCTAGCAATCAACCCACAATCTATTTTACTTAGGAAAAAAATACAGCTTTTGTTTTTTGAAAAAAACAATACAAAAATATGCTTAATAGTTAAGGTATGTTTTGGTTATTTAACATTGAAATTGGTACCCAACTTCGCCGTTTTGAATGTAGGGAGCCGAGCCTTAATACAGAAGAACTAAGTGACAAAACTACAAATTTGTCACACATGAAAAATGAAGTTGATAACAGATGTTCAATATCAGCTGTTCATCCTCATTGTTGCAAATTGTTGTTTATCGAAAGCCCTCCTGTTTATTAGGCTACATGTTCTCATTTTAAAGTACGGTTTTTGATGTTCTTATATTGGAAATTGGAGTTCAACTTTCGAATTTTTCGTGGAACTCCCTATATTTTATGATGATTTTGCATTTTTCTGCATCAGCTGATATTTGCTTTCGATAAACAACAATTTGCAACAATGAGAATGAACAGCTGATATTGAACATCTGTTATCAACTTCATTTTTCAAGTGTGACAAATCTGTAGTTTTGTCACTTAACTCCTCTGTATTACGGTTAAAAAAAAAAAACAATTATTGTTGATTTTAAAAAGTTATTTGTTTGTCTAAACAATGCTTTATTCGTGTTGAGAGCGTTTTCATTGGTTCAAAACGTTTCCATACAAAATATCTTCCGCTCAGATAGGGTGTTTTTATAACTTTATATCCCTCTAACTTTAAATGGTTAGTCCTATAAAAAAAAAAAAAAAAAACAGAAAGAACAAGAAAGTCTTAAAATAACTTGTAAACTCCAAAATCATCATAAAATATAGGGTGTTACATAAGAAATTCGAAAGTTGACCGCCATGTTGGAAAATGGCGGCCATTTACAAATATTTTTTAATTTCTCCAAAAAAACAAGGAAAGGTTTAAAGTTTGCTGTCAGATTTATAGTTTACAAGATACCAATGGTGGCCTGCTTGAAAATAAAACAGACACCCTTTATATAAGACGATTTGTGAATTGTTGTAAACCTTCCGATTTTTATTTTAATTGAAGCTCTAATTATCTGAAAAAAGATATTATGAACATAAAATTAATTATGGTTGTCGGCATAATACACAGGAAATACTAAGGGCAGTAGCAGTTGTTAAACCTGTGACCATAGGTGAGATTTGTTAACTTTAGTTTTTTGCTTAATTTTTGATTAATATTTGTTTCACTAAAAAGTTGTTTTTAATATGCCATAATTAGTCAATAAATAAAAGACAACTAAGTGTTAAAAATTTTACTACTTTTATGATCTGGGGCCTGTTTCATAAAACACCTGTAATACAGTACCTGTATTACAGGATTTTAAAATTAAAATTTACAATCCTGTAAAAATACGTTTCATAAAAATAATTCTACACTTGTAAAATCACCTGTAATTTTCACCTGTATTACCAGTTCCTGTATTTTGGCTCAATGTTTAGTAAAAGGGTGTGTTTGTTTTTGTTTGTTCATGCCTTCAGTAAAAATTGATTAACTTGAAAAATATTTAACCGATTTTAATAAAATTTGAACCACATACAGAAAACATATCTATAATAATAATATAAAAAAATAATTTTGTTACAACAAATTTTAATACCTTTACCAATTAGGCCTATAAAAATTACTTTCCAATATCTTTATTCCGTGAAAAATTTCTTGTTCATGTCTTCGGTAAAAATTGATTAACTTTAAAAATATTTAACCGATTTTAATTAAATTTGAACCACATACAGAAAACATATCTATAATAATAATATAAAAAAATCAGATTGTTACAACAAATTTTAATAACTTTACCGATTAGGCCTATAAAAATTACTATTTCTCTATTTCTAATTCGACAAATGGTGAACAATATTTTTTTATTTTGTATTATTTGACATTTATGTTAATTATGTATTGGGTTATGAATGTAATAATTTATAGAGAATTTTATAGTGAATCCAAATCTTTTTTAATATTTAAAATCGAATATATATATCAAAAGTTATGTACATTTTTAAAATGTATTGTAAAATTTTGTTTTCAAAGTATATATACGTTTTTAATGCTAAAAAATGCATAATAATAATTTATAAATAAAGTAATTTAACGTATCTTGATGTTTTTTTCACAGGATGTGTGTAATAAATAAAATATACTCTGTTAATCTTAACACGACTGCCACGAGAGGAAGGACCCCACAGACTTCTTCGGTTTGCAAAAAGGGCGGGTTTGATGTGAACTACTGCCTGGACATGGGGCATAGAGGACCTCATGGTTTAGGTGCAGTGGGTCCCGGTGGTGGATCACATAAACCCTCTAAATAATAATAATAATAATAATAATAACACGACTGCCATCAATATACATGTCAACTAACTGTTTCATCCATTTACTTCCATATTGAAGGATTTGGTCACAAGTAAGATATTATTCATGTGTAAGGAAGGAAATGCTTTTACTCCTAACTTTTGGTTGAAACAAACCCTTTTACTTCTAACTTTTACTTTAAAGCATTAGCCTTTTATACATAAGGCTCATTATATTATTATTGCTGATAATAATTTAGTAATAATAATTATAGTTAAGGGAGAAATGAAACAAATTAATGAAATATATTATAATTTTTAACAACCAATATAAAACATTCTGGACGTACATTTCCTGAATATACTCAATAACGTTAAAGAGCCTGTTCAAAGTGCCTATATAAGAAATTTAGCTTTTCTTGTCCTATTTGGTCAGGACCGCCATAGTCGACATCATTAACGTTTCCACGTGGTACATCATCCTCTCCATCACTAATAATTTCAATTAATACATTCTCAAACCGTGACAGATTACAAAGTGCTACACAACACTTAATAACTTTACATACAAACACAGGCTGGAGTCTAAGGTAGTTCAAGCATGGGAATTTTTCTTTAACTACACCAATGGCACATTCTACAGTACTACGTCGTGTTTTCTTGTGAGCTCTTGCAAACCGCCGCTGTTCAGGTCTGTTCACATCTTCAACAATTGGTGGGATTAACCAGGACTTAAGTGGGTATATTGAATCCCCAATCAAGAATCCACCAGGATAAGGCCTCCAGCCTTCTTCCATTCTGCGAAATAAGCCACTGTTGCGTAGTACACGTGCATCAGTTGCACTCCCAGGCCAATCTGCATATATGTAAAAGAATTGTAAATTAGGCCCACATACAACCATGGCATTAATTGAGTGGTCACCTTGTCTGTCGACAAAGGCAGGCTCGAAGTCATGTGGGGCATCCATTAGAGTACCAACTAATGCTCCGCAAACCAAAGGCATTCCTGCTAGATTACTAAATCCATTTACTATGGTTCCAACATCATTAGGCCAACATACAAGTTCGTTTACTAGTGTCGCCTCAATTGCATCAATGACCTTGTGAACAACTCTACAAACTGTGGCTTTACTAATGCCATGCATATCACTAATACTATGAAACTGAGCCCCGGTCCCCAACCAATGTAGTGCAATTTGTAACTGTTGGTGAGATGTTAGAGCATTATTCGTTTTTTGTTAAATGTTCCAGTCGACCTTCAATGTGGTCCAGCAAGTAAGTAAACTGAGGGAAGCTTAATCTAAACCGTTTATTATATTCATAGGTTTCCTGCAATAGTATGAAATTCTTTCCTTGAAATTTCTTGGCCTCCGAATAATAACATTATCATCTTCACTACAACTACTACCTTCATCCATTTTAACACTTAACCTTAAAACAGGTCACTTTTCAAGATTTCACCTATACTTGTAAAAGTTCTAAGATGGTATAAACAATGATAAAATATTCAACATTTTACAGGTTCCGTAATACAGGAAGTTGATCTTTATGAAACACAACAATGATAAAGTCCTGTATTATTTACTTGTAATACAGGTAAATCACCTGTAAATTGTTTTACAGGGGAAATTCATTATGAAACACCAACTTGTAATTTTTACCTGTAATACTGGAGTTTTGCCTGTATTACAGGACCTGTAACCTTTATGAAACGGGGCCCTGAATACATATTTTGCATTAATTGTATACTTTTTGGCTCTTCTGTTTATCCTAAACCTAAATATTTTAAATAGTTTCGAAACTGAACATTTTAAATTTTACTTAACTTTTTTCCTAAAATATCTTATTATATAGGAAAAGACAAGCATTTACACAGTTTTTAATTGTATTGAAATAAATTTATGAGACAAATAGTGGAATATTTATACCAGTTAATTTCACTCATAACACCATTTTCTTTCAGTATATACATTCTAGCATTTAACTTAGAGAAAGCGTGGGCTATATACGCAGTTACTGTGGTCGGTGGTGTAGCTGGAGGCTTGTTGTGGACAGCGGAGGGCAACTACCTAGTACTTAACTCCGATGCTACCAACATTACACGGAACGTTGGAATATTTTGGGCTTTCTTACAGTCATCGTAAGTGTTATACTATTATGGTGGAATTATTAAATTTATTTATTTAAGAAACAATATTGTCAAAAATAATCCTTATATAGCTAATATGATTTTGTTACATATACGTTAGTTTTACTCAGAGAAAGCAATTACATGAAGCAATGCAATTCAGCCTGTTATATCCAGCCTTATATTATGGAGCCAGGTGATTCAGATAGCAAAAGTTCCTGTCATCAAAACAGCTGTAAATCTCAGCTGAACTTATACTAAGCAGCAAGATAATTTTAACATAGATATTGCAGCTGCAAATGTACTTAACTATTTTTTTCCTGTATTCTAATACAATTTTATAAGAAAATTACTGTTTGATACTACAGATTTTTAAATGACGCAGAAGATATTGTTTATCTTTAGATATAAAAAAACCCGTCTGACTGATCTGTTATTTGTATCTATTTTATTTGAATGAATTGTTAGTTCATGGTTTATGATTTTAAAAATCAGTCACAAAACGCTGAATGTACAAGAAAAACATTTCCGCTCCTTACCCAACGTAATAGTATGGAGACCTTTAATGGACAGGTAGTATAGTGAATGACGAAGCAGTCTTGGGCCTGTTTACACCATGGGCGGATCCAGCCGGTTTTCAAGGAGAGGGCTGTCTCCTATTCAAGGGGTGGGGGGGGGGGGTATAGAAATTTTTTTGGAATACAATGCTTGAAACCGTCTTTTTAGACTATTTCACGATCACCCATTTTGATTAGGAATTAAGGAAGGATTATATGCTTTACCCAAAAATAAAGTTTTATTATAACAAATTGTAGATAATAAACCATAGAATTGAACTGTATACTTGAAAATTTTACATAGATTTATTCTGAAAACTTATTTCACTAAATTACAACAACTAAACAAAATTCTCACAAACATATATAGTATATATAAGGAAAAGGTAACGGCTAACGCGCCTAGCACGTTGAAAATGTACATATTTCACGGAAATACCCGAATAGTTCGGAACACTAAACCTGGTTTTCCTTATATTAAACGAAAATATATAACTTGCACTTCAAATCGATATAAAAATTATTACACGAATACTGCATATAGATTTGTAATAGATACATCGATTGCAAAATGTGCTTTCTCATTTTTTGAAAACTGTCCAATGGCAAGGGTTTACAGACAAATTCATATCTAAGAAACTATAAGAGTTTCGAATGATTAGAAGTTCGTGGTAGAAAGTTAAAATCTTGACAAATCCAGTGGTGTCCTTATCTTCTTCTCAATACAAGTCTGTCTAACTATTATGTGCCTTTAAAAAGTGACGAGTTTGAGTCATTTCCTTATGCTTTCTAGCACGGCATCAATATTGATTTAGGCAACTACCATTTTACAACGATGATTACATATGTAAATATACTTTTCAGAAGAAATTTGTAAATACAAAAATTGAAGTTTAAAACATTTTCTTTCCAATGGTTTTTGTTTTATTGAGATTTGATAATATTTAGTGCGTGAAATATTTGATACAAGTTGTGTTGTCTGAGACTACTCAATTGAGCAGTTTGCCACTTAGACGATTAAACAAAAATATAATAACCCAAAGGGGTTGGCTGCAGCCCCCACATCCCCCCCTGGATCCGCCAATGGTTTACACTCCCCTCCTTGTATTTAGGACTCATCCTTTTCCACGAGTTGTTTCTTCCCCCTGCTACTGTAGTTTGTTCTTAGTCGGTGTTAAACTTTGTGAATGAGAGTGTCATTATGAGTGGAAAGCGAAAGCATGTTGTTTGATCTTTAAATCAAAAGTGAGAAGCAATTAAACTATTAGATGGAGGTGATTCAATAAGAAAAGTGGCAAGTGATTTAGGTGTTGGGGATTGGAGATGAAATAGTTTGTAAATTGTAAAGTATGTATCTCAATGGTATTTAAATAAAGAACAGGCTAGACAATCAATGAAAAAAGCGAGCATGAAAAAACTTCGGAGGCAAAATTTTTGTGGTTCTTATTACATTAGTAGCTTATAGAATCCAATTTATGTACATTTCCAAACCTTCTTTGTTTATTTAAAACTATATTATTTAAAGCCAATTAAAATAGATTTTGAAGTAAGTATGGCTCCAAATCAGCCTATAACGATGTAAATAACGCGGCAACTCGTACCTCAATGGTTTTCTCACGGCCTTCCGTATTGCTCGAGTTATTGGTTATCCGAGGTCTGCCTGGTCCTAATTACCTCGGATAATCAAGGTTCTACTGTATATTTTTCATTGGTTTAAATCTTTACAATCCAATTTTGAGTTAATATTTATTAAATCTTATGGCAGGTGCCCAAAAACCTTGATTATTAAGAAAACAATGTACAGATGTTTATAAATATGCTCATACAAATAAAGTGCAAAACTAGCTCAATCACTTTGGTAAAATAACAGCAGATGCAAAGCAAAATAGGCATTAATGCAGAAACCACTTTTTTTGTGATATCAAAGACTTGTAATAACAAATACACCCATTAAAACCTCAAGGACATTGTTTTCTTAGTAACATAACTTTCTCTTTTCTTGTATATTGGCATTAATTCACATTTTTAAATTGTTTAAATACAGCTTACGTTACTTTTTGAATTACAGGTCATTATTTGGTAATTTGTTCACTTATTACAAATTCGAAGGAAAATCAAAAATTGACGGCGACACTCGCAGACAAGTTATCTACGTGTTGGGAGGTGTTGCGGCCATTTCTGTTTTGTCATTTTTGTTTTTACGAGACAACAATAGTAAAAAAGTCAGTGAACAGGAGAAGGTACTACCTCAGGCAGGACCTGTGAATGAACTGAAGAAGACCTGGTCTGTTTTCATTACAAAGGATATGCTCATCCTGAACATAATGTTTTGCTACACAGGTGAGTTTTAGATGTTAAGTTGATAAATAAAGTTATATCATTGTAATTTCAGTAATATTATCATCTGCCAAATATGATATTTTCATATACAGGATGGAGGTAAAAATTCTGGAAACGGTTTAATATTTCGTATATAAAGAAAATTTGGAGGTAGATGTGATTGAGGATCCTACAATATATGGGAGTATTTAAAAATTTTGAGTTACAGTCATTTTGATTTTTTCAAAATTGATTTCAAGTGGTTCAACCAAATACATATCGTATTAAAAGCTTATACCGTGGTATTTCGTTTGAAAGCCTATTTAATTCTGAATCCAAAAAGAATAATAATTAATACAGTAGAGCGTCGAAAATCCGAACTTATTGGGAACGAGGGGGTTCGGATTATCAATTTGTTCGGATTTTTGAAAATAACCAAGAAAATGCCATTTAGGCTAAAATATATGCCCTTTAATCGATTAAAGTGGTTAAACAGTACAAGCAGTAATGTAATTACAATACAGTATGTAAGACTACTTACATAATATGATTCAGAAGAAACTGCATGTACACAGTAGGGCCAACATGATTACAGTACAGTACATAATTAAAAGTTCACTTGTACATTATAGTTAACCCAAACGAAAAATAAAAAATTACTGTATAGTACACTACTGTATGTACGACACACTGTTATAATGATTACACTAAGAGAAAATGAATGAACTGTCTGTATGTTTAGTGCTAGCGCTAAAGCAGCTTATTAGCGTGACAGTGAAAATACTGACAGCCCAGTCTGTTGTGAGAGCAGGTATTAAGAAGTGTTTAAAAAGAGATAATAATGTCAAACTGCAATGAAGTTTTTTGTGAAATTTTTAACGACGCAGTAATAGGAATTTGCAAAAACAAATAGTACAGCAAAATGGGGCAAAATCGGAAAACACGATTTTGTTGTTTTTTTTCCGCCATTTTTAATTGGTTAAAGATATGAATGTGCAAATTTCACCGTTGGTTTTCTCTTGAAATTCTACATCGAAATGATGTATCACATGACCACCTTCCCATTTAAAAAAATCAAAGTTACATTCAAAATGGCGGATCCAAGATGGCGGATATTTTTTTGGAAATCTAATAAAATAGTATTTTTACATAGAGTAGGTTCCTCCGACTCCTACTCTTTATATACAAAATATTAAACCGCTTCCAGAATTTTTCTACACCCTGCATAAATGAATCATACAAAGACTAAAGTAAAACTATTTGATTGTATTTCGTTTAAATTAAAGAAGATTTAGCACCAAGTATCTGAAAGATTTTATATTATTTGTTTCTGAATTGTATCGTTAACTCAAACTTTCTAGTAATTATTTACCCCTAAAATTTTTGTTTTCATAAGTTGCTTAAAATTAGGTACATCATGAATTTTTTTAATGTAATGTAACTTTCTTACAAATTTCACAATACCCTATAAATGTTTACGATTGGGCAATGGTTCCAATTTAATATTTTGCATCATTTAAATAAACATTCCCCTCCATTACATAGTAGCTAGTAAAACTATATTTTAGTTAATAGAAAATTAAAATAAATACAACTATTTTTAAATGATGATTAACAATATTGTGTAACCTGCTCTCACTAGGTCATTCAAACAGTTTACAACTTAGTTCACGTCTAATTTACAAACACTGATTACTGCCAGACAAGATAATCTTAATCCAGTCTTGTAAAGAACAATAAAGTACTTGTTGCCTTCTGTGTTATTTTCAACAATAAACTCTTATAATGAACATGTTGCCAAATTTTATCTACAGTGTTAGGTCAGTTAAGTGGTGTATTTGGTTCAGTTAAAAAAAATGCACTGTTTTAAATATGAATAAAATTACTTAGGCCTATTACATATTGAAAAAGATCAAAAAGTAGCCGGTTCACAGTTTTTAATATGGTAATACATTCCACTGTGGAACTTTACAAAATAGCAAGGAAACTAAACAATGAAATCATTCTTTAAGGGAATGTCTAATTAAAACATCTACTATAAACATAATATATTTGTTAAGACTATCTATAAACACAGGTTTGTATTGATAAAGAAACAATTAATACAGAAACTAAAACAGGTTTTTAATATATTCTTATAAAACCAAATTGATTTTATATTTTTCGCTTTTGAATTGCTGAATGTATATATCTAGATAAATACCTTATATTAGTAGTCAGAGCAATTCTTGTTATAGTATATCACTACAGCTGTTTCGCCGATCACAGTCGGCTTCGTCAGGTGCAGGACACTTAAATAAAACACATAAACACGACACTGAACATATACGACACTAAAAACATTGTTTTAAAATATTCGGAGGCTAGCTCTTCGTTAAATTTTACACTAAAAATGTCCGGGTGTGGCCACATCATTATTCGTTCGTTTCCGGACGGATACTCTTGATAAAAATGTGTATAAGTTTTAATTGGAATGAATGTAGAAATTCTGTTGGAATCTGAGGTCATTTCACAGTAAAACTTAGACTATGTATTACTTAGGGTACCGTAATTTGCTGCTTGTATTTAGAAAAACGTTAGACATTGTAGACAATACAAATCCACCTCTTCTGAATCAGATATCTGCCATAAACAATAGATATCAAACAAATTAAACTGATGTCGGTTTAGTATAACTTTCATAAAAACACATTTTAAAACTTAAAAACTGTTTTTAAAATTTGGATTATATTTAATATTATGTATGATTTCTTGCTCTTTATAATCAGTTGATTTAATAAAAGATTATTAAGAAAAGTTTTTAAGAACCTAACTACTGGTCAACTGAGGTAAATTTGGGTCATTTTTTGTGTTTCTTCACATAAATTGCCTTATATTCACATAAATTGCTCAAATATATATAAGTAACTTCCATATACTGTACTATTATTTTTTAATTCTGCGTATTTCAAAGTGTATATTGATTGGTTTTTAAAACTCAAAACTTATTTGTTTTATTTCTAAGATGTTTTTTTAAATGTGGGCCAATCTTGTCTTTAATTGGGGTAACATTGTCCCAAATATAAAATGCCATAAAAACTAATGCCAAATATGATTTCTGACAATGTTAACCCAATTATAATTATGGGTTTATGTAGGTAGGATAAAATAAAATGAAACTAAACATTCTACAAAAGTAATAAACATGTGTTTTGAAAATGTTACTCTTAATGTGTATCACAAGAACCAAGTTGATAGATCTATTTGGTAACTAACTGTAGATCAAACTATCTTTTTCTAAGATTTAGGCCAAAGTCTCCCCAGTTGAGGGTATAAAATTTGTATGCAGTTTTTTAATGGTTTTATTTTTATGTGTGGGTGTTGGTTACTTTTTGTTTCAAGTCGGTGCTCAAAATATTTGGAGCTTGGGTAACTCGGATATGTTTTAATAACATATAATATAGTTTTTCTTTATAAACTTTTAAACATTGAAAAATTGTGGGTGCATTTATAAAAAGAAGTCAAAAATCTGAAAACACTTTTCAGTACTTAATGTTATTAACCAGCACAAATGTTATTTGTTTTATTTTTACAACACATTGTGATTAGAGTCCGTAAGTTGGAACTCAAGGCTAATTTTTTTTAAATGGTTGTAAGTTAATGCTTCTGATTGTTATGGTCATTAAGTTTATCTATTGTTGATGTGAAAAACTGACATCAATAGGATTCTGTGACAGACAGTAATTAATTAAACATAAGTTAAAAAACTGTAACCGATTGGAATATGTACATGCGAGAAGTGTGTGCTTTTATTGTGGTAACGGGAACCGAAAAGTAGAGGAATAGGTATTGTCGTGGAAATTTATGAAATCCTCTTCATGCGGCACAAAAATAATGCCGGTAGAATAGTTCCACAACAGTGGATTTTTATTTAATTTTTTTTTAATTTCTGATTGAGTGGATTTTTGGTGAAATTTGTAAAGAATGAAATCAAACTTTCAATGTACAAGTTACTCTGAACAGCACAAACTCTTATAGGAGTTATTAAGGAAAAGATCGAAGTAAGATCCGTCATTGTGTCGGACTCTTGGTGAGGTTATCAGAGGCAAGAATTGGAAGCAGCCGGTTACACACACCTCCAGGTGAATCATACTTACAATTTTGTTGGCCCAAGACAGGGTGTACACACTCAACATATTGAAAGAATGTGAGGTTCAATAAAATGGAGGAGCAAAAAACACATTGGTTTCGTTCGTCACACTTGGAATCTTACTTATGAGAATTTATATTTCAGCACAAACAGAACTTTATGAACAAATACTCAAAGGAATATCTCTGTTTGGCCGCTAGAGGAATCTAACCTTTGATTAATAAATATGTTTAAAAATATCTCTTTAATTAAAAAATTGTATGAAATAATGAAAAAATATATACAACAAATAACAGGTGTGGTGGTTAACACTAAAGTACCCACTTTCCTTGTAAATATCCTATCATTAAATTATTATTAACAAAAAAGTATAAACTTAAATATTAAATAGTTTACAGCCTTTTGAAGAAGGGAAAGAATTACAAATATTCTTTGTGTAATTGTCAAGACACTTTTTTTGTAGCCCTTTTGATTCCCTATCGGATGGTGTAACTGTCAAAACAATCGGATGGAGGATAATAGCTAAGTTAAAGATAATGACAGCAACTGTACATACAATATTGTGTAGTATTTACTGTGTTGGTGTAGGATGCCGGGTTGAACAAACCAATTATTACACATAACTTAACTACTATCCTTCATTCGATTGTATAAGAAATCATGGTTTTTTAGTCATTTAGGTTTGAAATTTTCAAACAGGCTCCATTTTGAAACGCATTATTGGATTTAACCTCTTATTTTTCTTGAGATATATTATTGTCAGGTTAAACGTCATGCCAAGTTTGAACTCAATCAGTCAAACGGTTCTCTAGATATGAATTATTTCGTACAAAAAACAAAATGTCGGATATCTGGAAAATGAAGCTTTTTCGGGCCTATGTTTATATGAACTTTTTCTTCCTTTTTGTATGAGGAATCATATCTCAAAGTCCTGAAAGGTTTTTTTTACCCCCTGTATTTTAAAAAGAAAAAGATAATTCTTTCAAAATGTACTAATCTTAAAATAATACCAAAATACTCTTATGTCCGTAAATAAAATAACGTAGCATTAAAATAATATGCAAAAAATACAATTTATTAGTGAAAACTTGCCTCACCTGAATAAATGGACAATAATAGAGTAACAGCACTGCAGCCCAGTATGGCATTGTTTTTAGGTCATTACTTTGAAATCAGCGTTTCTAAATTCATTGTGCAATTTATGTTACAATCTCTTAGGCTATTAAAGTTTAGATTACTCTCCAGATAGACTGTCTCTACGATAAAAAACATAAATCACTCTAAAACTTGTTTGGGCAGTATTTAATGTCTGGTTCATCTATCAAGCCATAATTATTTCATGTCATTAAGTACATTTACATTTAAACATACTCTCACAAGTAATTACAACATTAATTTCATATAATTATAGAACTAATGCTCTTTAAATACTTTTTAAGTGCCTTTCTAGACTTCTACAAATTAATACCAACTTTAAATATATCTATTATTCATTTTGAGAAATTGACTTACATAATATATTTTTTATTTTAATTGAGTAGGCTAGTTTGAAAATCTGTTAAATTTTTTTTACGAGTTATTGGTTGCTTTGGCACCCCAGCTATCATTTTAAAGTATTTTTAGGTTCCAAATCCAGCTCTAAATGGATTAAAAATACAGGTCAGTTTCCAAAACCTGTTAAAAATACTTTGGGTTCGGAATCGATACCTGTTAAAACAGTCCCATAGTTACAGTTCCAAAAGCTGTAGTATTGCTTTTATATGGTACTAGTTGGCCCGATCCGGCTAGAAACATCAAAGTTAAATGTTATATAAAAAAAAATATATATATATCAATAATATATTACACTATGCATTTCTTATAGACATTTTTAGTAACTTTGACCCCCCAGAACACACCCTAAAATTTCGAATTTTTTGAAAATCTTTCTTAGTGAGCACTTATGGCCATAGAGGAAGCTACATACAAAAATTCATTCCAATCCGTTCAGTAGTTTTAGAGAAATTGTGATTTAGTAACTTTGATCCCTCAAACCCCTCTAAAATTTCGAATTTTTTTAAAACCTTTCTTAGTGAGCATCTATTGCTCTAGAGGAAGCTACATACCAAATTTCGTTCCAATCCGTTCAGTTGTTTTTAAGAAATCGTGATGAGTCAGTGAGTGAGTGGTGTTTGGCTTATATTATATATATAGATTTAAGAAAAGCAGTTCCAAAATCTGTTTATTTACATAGTGCTCATTTGGTCCAACTGTTTTGTTAATTCTTACTGAATTATTATTGTAATAGGCATTTGTGTTAGGGTTTGAAAATAAGGTTGGATAATCTGTTTTAACTAGTTCCTGTTGTTTTTTGTCCAGATGATTCTAAAGTGTTTGTTTATTGCAAACCATTAAAGCAAATTAGTTTCCAAAGCCTGTAATATCCAACATTTTATCTAAAATAACAAAAACTCCAACTGTCTGTCTGTGACTATACAGACTTATGTTAATCAATTCACATGATTTTTCTTTAAATTTAGGAAGAAAATCAAGATTATGCATTTATCAAGTCGTTATTTACAGGTTTTTGCTGGATACCCAAAATGGATATAACAGGTTTTGGAAACTGCCTATTCAATTCAAACTTTCTCAATAAATTATATATTTTTTTTAACAATAAAAGGAAAATTACCTGTATGAAATGCGTATTTTAAATTTAGAAAATGTTGTCTACTTATTTTTGTGTTTATCTTTCCGTTACTTCAGCATATAAAGTATACTGAATACATAAAAAATGTACTTCACTGCCATACAAATATTAAATTAGAAAAGCACATTTCTTAATATTACAAAAGTAAAAGTGGTCCGATTTCATTTCAATTTTCACTCTTTAAATGTTTCATTTTGAGATATCTACTCCCTTCATATCCCCACCCTGTGGCGTAACTGCATTGATTAGTGCCCCCCCAGATACAAGAATGGAGCTCTCTCAATAAAAAAACAATAAAAAATCGCAACTTGTCGGCTCTAGATGATCCCTCTCCACCCTTAAGCAATCCCACTCCACAGTGTTCAATACATAGTGCATTGCACGCCAACACCCGTATTGGGAGTGTTTTCAATACACAGTGCATTGCGTACTTCGCACGCCAATTCCCGTATTGGGAGTATTTTCAATACACAATACATTGCGTGCTCCGCACGCCAAATTTAAGCCTATATGCTATGGACGCACATGTGATATTAGTGATTATTATTACGTAGAAAGGTTAAAAAATAAAGTTATTTCTACTCATTTAAACTATAAATATATGAAAAAGGTCATCTCCTAGCATGTGAAATACAAAATTTGCGTAGCAGTGAACGTGTTAAGGAGTACCCTCTCCTCCTTCGGCAAAAGAAGTCCAGGGATATTTTTGACCTCCCCAAGAAAACTTTTAAAATTTGTTAAGCCAAATTTGCTGTTCGGTTGAAATATTAAAACACACAATATTGAGTCTGTAACTTTACACCATCAGTAAATACACAAAGACCTTTAACACTCCTAGAGGCTTTACCAAGTAGTGACCCAACAAACCGTGATTGTTTATACGGTATCTGTCAAAATAAACAGTGGTTAGTTTTAAGAACAGCTGATTATTTTGTTGATTGTTGCCAGGCCACGTTGCTTATTATTAATTTCTTGTTTAACGTTAGTTAACACTGTAATGGATTTTACCACTCCAGAGAAAGTTTTTATCGTAGAGCATTATTTTCTATTATTATTTGTGGAACAGTTTATTCCGGTGGTTCTAGTTTAATGTGAACTGCTGTAGAGTTTCAAGAATGATTTCACAAACCCGCAACAAATAATCGCATATATTATTTTTCAAGTCCATTTTTTTGTCGGTACGCCATAACTTCCTTAATACATCATTAAGTTACATGAATGAGGCATCATTTTAAAGCTTTCCTTAACCGCTACACCGGAAAAATAGACAAACAGCTTAAAATTCATGTTTTAATAACAAAAATTGACTAAACAAACTTTTATATTATACTTTGTATGTTCCTAATGAAAGGCGCAATCTATTAACCATATGTTTGACTAGCATGACAGCTGTTAGTTAGATTGTTTACACTGTAAGATTGTATAGGGAAACTGTTATTTATAAACCAATGTAAATAAATATAAACTTAATTAACAGGATTAAATCAACGTGTTAAATCAGGTAAATGTAGGCCTACTCCGAACTTGCGAAATATTCGCACGGATCAGCTAGTGCTATAGTAATTGTTGTAGTAAGTATTGTTAAACACTTCCGTCGTACGGTTAGTGTTTTGACTCAGTGTAAAAGGTATGCAGGCCATTTTACAGTAAACTGCTTCAGCAAGTCCTGCAATCTTCGAAAAGAAGTCTTCACCAGAAATCTTTGAAAATGATTATCAGTAATATTCAGAAGAATGTTTAAAAACTTTGGGGGATTCCGAGTAGAATACAAATTGGCCAAGCTTTGAATATAAGGGACAAAAAAGACAGAAGTTTATTGGGCCTCAACGATACCAGTGAATATATGAAAATCCTGGGTTCCTACATAGTATATGGTTTTTAGATAAAAGCCATGTACACCTAAACGGTTTCATCAACAAGTATACAACTCGGTTTTAAACGTCCTGACGGTGTCGCAGAGAAGCCACAACATAGTGAGGCAGAGAGCGTAACAGTATAAGGGAGAGGCATACTGGGTCCGTATTTTGTCTAAGATGATAACGGGGTTGTTTTACTGTAAACCAGGTTCAGTAGAGTCCCGCTATTTCGAAATAATTGGGACCGAACACTGTTCGGTTAGCAGGAATTCGGAGTAGGCGGATTTCATGAATAATATCTACGTATTGACTTGTTAAATTAAGTGAGGGGACATCTGCTAGTGTTAGTTATATATAGCATTTATCGGCTCGGAGGAAAGCGAGGAGGAGCATTGATATCAAATTGACACGTAGACGCAGCAAATGCTCTTGACCTCGCCTTACGCCTTAGTGTAGGTTTACACCATCCGTTTTTCTCCTTCCGTTGCATTACGATTTCGTTTAAAAACGGAAGGGAAGGGATAGGTTGTTCGAACCGTCCGTTTTGTCATCCCGCAGTCTTTCCGTTAGTGTAGGCCTATCCATCGTCTCGAAAAAAGATCGAGAAAAAAGTTAAATTCCTTCGAGATAACGAAAACGGAGGAGGAAAACGGATGAACACAACAGCAGGTGGCAACAACACTAATAGTGCCTAGCTGTTGTATCTAATCATTCCTTCCTTCTGAAGGACCCGATATCCGTTTCACCCGACGCTTGTTACGGTAGCTTATTTCACGCAAAACGGATGTAAAATGTGAAGGAAACAAAACCGAACAATTCTAACAGGCCCATTGGAATTGTTGTCACCAAGGCAACGGATGGTGTAAAAATACATTTACGCTACATCGAACAACATGCTTTATCAATGCCAAATGATGTTATGTTCATGCGGCGAAGGTGGAACATTGCATCCTTCGTCAGAAAAAAACCACTGACTTTACTTCTTAAGTGAGTTAATTTAATAACTATTAAATTAGTAATGTTTTGTGATTAGTAGTGATTAAAAATGATTCTACAGAATTGTATAAATGGAGCCTCTTTCTTTGTATAAATTTGGCAACCTCCTGATTTCCCAAAGAACAGACTTTCCATACCCATCCCACTCCTCCGACCTTTCAGCACCTGACACTTATATATGCGGAATGTTGAAGACAAGCACCTTGCAAAATAAGCCACTGACTACCATTGTGGAGTTTCATGAAGAAATAACTAGACACACTAGAAGCATGCAACAACCCCTTTTCACCAACATGTTGGAAGATGCTTGGAAGGGTGCATACAACTTGATGGAGGGCATATAAAACTATAGTTGTCAGTTTCTATTTTACTTTGTATATTTGTCTATAAATAAAACTATCGCAATTTCAATACTGTTTATGTTGGCATATGCTGTAATAAATGAGACATCAGTATGACAGTTTTACATTTTATAATTAGTAAGTACTTTTTTTATATTTTATAAACAAATTAAGTGTTTTATAATTGTTTGCTACAGGCCTTCAACATGCTTTTACATATGGAGTCTACAGTCCAACAGTTGGGTTCACAATGGCTTTCGGAAACCAAGCCAAGCAGCTGTTGGCATTATCTGGCATATTCATAGCCGTTGGAGAAGTTTTTGGTACGTACTTGTATATTAGAAAAGTGATGAAACTAAATCAAATTCAGTGGAGACACATAAGATTTAAGTAAATAACAATGTTGTTAAACTTACTTTAGTTATTTTACTAAACATTCACAAAATAATTATGACACTTTTACTTTAAATAATGTTTCCTTTACTGAAATAATGTGATTTTTAAAAACCTCAATGATGAAATTGGCTCATTTTTCAAATGTTTTTCATTCAACAAAACGATTATTCAGGATTAAGTTTCAAGTTTTTTTTATGTGTAGATTTATCTATAATATATAATAATTGACAACTTTTAAATAATACTGGAAGAAACATTTTTTATTGTACAATATAAACCAAGACTATAAAATATGATTTTTGAAATATTTGTTATGTACAGTACTACAGTGGCGTACCAAGGTCTTGTGGCACCCTGGGCGGGATATTATTTTGTCACCCCCTCAGAAATCAATTGTGAGTATATTTTCCAGTGAAAATAAAGTCCAAATTTCCGCGAAATAAAATGAAAATTAAGGACTTGTCACTGTTAAGACACGGTGTTAAGGTGTTATAATTAATTCATAAATATATTGTCTATTTCAGTTGATTGATTTTAATTTTTTAATGAACTAAAAATTAACTGGCTATACAGTTTGTGTCCACTGCTGCTGTTTGAACAAGATAAGTGGATAAAAAAAGGAACATTACTTTTATATGCAGGTTTAATATACTGCAAACAAATTAATTTGCTTGTAAATATTTTGATTTGATTTTAATAGTGTAGTAAACATAACTTAATTCTAAAAAGTAAATTGCCAAGATGCCAAGCCCTCTTGAAGCAAATCTTAATTTTGTTTATCTAAAACCATCAAATCAAACTCTGTTGACTAACATAATACAATCAACAATATTAACATTTTTTAAGTTAACAATTTTATCACATAGACTAATCATTTACAAACACTATTAGACTAATCATATAAAGAAAAGAACAAAGACTAAACAAAAACAAACACAGCCTTTTAATAGGGACTTTGGTTAAATCACAACTCATTCTCTAGTTTCAGATCAGGCGGGTGGGTTGGGGGCGAGGCGAGGGTACATTTCTAAAAACATCCGTCTCGCCGGAGTGCGACCAAATTTTGTAATTTTTTTACTGTACCAGGTTTTTTGTTTAAAAAATTGTAAAATAGGAGTACCATATATAACATTAATATGTTTTTAAAATACTATTTGGCTGCAACATAACAAGCTGCCAGAAAATCATCATACATCCTTTATGCAAGTGCAATTCACTTATGTTACATCGCAGTTTTATTACAAGTCAGGCATAAAAATCAAGATATTAATGTAATACAGTAGAGCGTCGAAAATCCGAACTAATTGGGACCGAGAGGGTTCGGATTTTCAATTTGTTCGGATTTTTGAAAATAACCAAGAAAATGCTATTTAGGCTAAAATATATGCCCTTTAATCGATTAAAGTGGTTAAACAGTACAAGCAGAAAGTAAGACTACTTACATATTATGATTTAGAAGAACCTTCACGTCATGATTACGCTTGGAACTCTCAATTACAGTACAGTATGTACTGTACATGTTTAAAAATTGACTTGTACATTATAGTTAACACAAACGAAAAATAAAAAAATTACTATACAGTACACTACTGTGTGTAAAACACACTGTTATAATGATTACACAAAGAGAAATGAATGAACTTTCTGTATGAAAAAACTAAAAATGTACGAAAGACAGAGCAATGATATCTACTGTCCTGTAGACACTGACTGACTGAGAGTGGACGTGATAACTGATAAAGAGATAGACTGAGTTAGTGGGGCGAGCTAGTGTAGACAAAAATAGACAAGCCAAGGTTATTACCCCACCCCGCCCCGCTTTGTTCAACTCTGAGACAAACACGATATTTGTTTACTGCGAGCGCTAAAGCAGCTTATTAGCGTGACAGTGAAAAAACTGACAGCCAGTCTGCTGTGAGGGCGTGTGAGAGCAGGTAGTATTAAGAAGTGTTTAAAAAGAGATACTGTAATGTAATGTCAAACTGCAGTGAAGATTTTTGTGGATTTTTTAACGATGCAATTGAAATTTGCGAAATAAAATTTTTGCTGGGGCTGCCTCGGAATGCGTTTGGATTTTTGACGTTTCGGATTATTGACGTTCGGATTATCGACGCTCTACTGTATATGGTAAAAATTATTATTACAAGCTAAGTACGGTATGATATTTTTGCTAAATACATGTGAAAAAATACATTGACAATGTCCGTGACCGTGTAGCCCAACAAACGCAGCTAGGCAGTTTCACGCTATATTTTGACTTGTATTCAAACCACAATTGTGATTGACACAGTGCTCCTACAAAAAAGTTGTTTAAATCAAATTTTAGTATAATCTAAAACTTTGTCACTGGTGAAATTTTCCTGACCAAGAAACAGAAAACATCCCCGCAGGTAAAATGTTTCATGTCATATTCGGAAGATTAAAATTTACTTTGACATTATTTTTGTATTACAAATTAAATACTTGCTATACATTAAATGTGTTTATACCATATGCACTGTTAAGGTCTACTTAAACGAAATACAAAAATTCAGATTTTTCTATAAACACTAAGTCAGTGTAATCGTGGTGTAAATAAAGTCGTTGGCCGCGACTTTGGTTAAATGTTAAATGGCTTTGGCCCCAGAATGTTAAAAGCACTTGCGCCTAAAGAAATTTTACAAATTTTAGAATGCAACTGTACAACTGGGTGTAATAGATCGTTTTGTACTTGTAGAAAATCTGGGCTGAAGTGCTCATCCGTTTGCCGTTCCTGTGAATCCACTAATTGCACGAATTTAGGAAAGATACAGGATGAAGAATGTGAAAGTGATAGTGATGGTTATGAAGATCTTGAAAATGAACGTCGAGATATTGAGGAAGATGATTCTGATAGCGATAGTGACGAAAATGACGGAAATTTCGAGGAAATTGATGTCATGAATTCAGAGGAAGCAGATCCGGATCATGCATCTTCCAGCCTCAATTATCTGCCGGCAGATCATTAGACATCCATATCTTAACTTGAAGGTAAACTCGATAAAAATGCTGGGCAGCTGCATCATCAGTCGGCGGGAGATTTTCCACTTTAACGGGTTTTAAACTAGACCACTGACTTAAGACATCCAACATCGGATAAATTCGCATGTTTCTGATTTTTTGGTATGTTATTAGGATACCTACCAGTAATGTAAAACCAAGTTTGCAGCTTCGAAAGACTTGTGCTAACTTGGGGGGGGCTCGAAAAACCTCGTAATTTTCCCACTGATTTCAGTTTTTGGCCCGAAACTCCTAAAAGGATGCTTCCTACGGAAAAAGTCACTCTTTCCTTTTTTGAAGCTGTGAAAATTTCCTACAATTTGAGCCCAACCCCAATTCTTTACGTCTAATAAGTTCCAAAATACAGGACCTTAAAAATTGTAGTTTTTTTTTCAAAAAGTGCAAAATTTCAGTTTTTGTCGTCTGTCGATATAAATATTGTCTGTAATACTCATTCTACGAGAAAAATTATTGGATATGAAGTTGTAGAGAAAATATTTAGCTTTCGTTTAAGCCCAGAACAAAGCCTGTAGGCCAAACAGGTATCTCGTTATCTTAGAAAAACAAAAATGGGTTAAATCGGGGGAGGAAGAGATCGGAGCATGAGTGAATACAACAATACAACATTTAATTGCCATGGTTATTCATAGTTATTATACATATTATTAGTAAAAAAAACGTATGATAGTACTCATCCAATATATAAATAAACTAACGTAATAATAATAATAAATAACTAATTAAAACAAACTAAAATAAATGACGTTGGATTTACCTATCTTTGACGCGTCGTTGAACTTCATCTTGATGAAAACCGGAATCTTTTGGAAGGCTTTCATGTACAATGGTTGGTCATACGTGACAAAACAAGTCTTTTGACAGTGAACAGCGGTTCTATCACTGGCCTCAAAGAGAGAAGTCAGTACAGTGTCGTACTCTGTGGGGGGAGTGTGAATAAATGGAAGAAACACAATTTTAGAGTGTTTGTAAGGCAGATTCTCAGTCACGTGTTCCATAAAACCATTCTAACCAGGAATACTTGGCGTGTTTTTACATTTTCCAAACAACCAGAGCAGATCAGGGACTGTAGGAAGAATTTCACCAGCCATGTTTAAATCGGCAATGGAAATACCTGACAAGCCTGCGTTCTTTTTCACAGTGGAATGCTTGAGTTTTGAGACAGTGTGTGAACTCAGTGATTCTGCAGAAACATAGGATAAACGCGGTATGCTTTTGTCAGGGAGGACTGAAGAATGTGGTATGAATATCATGATACCTCCCATTTCATGGAATGTATATTTGCCATCCAGGGTTTTCAGGTTGACGTCAGCATTGTCCCAGACAAATTGCATGAATGCTCCTTTTTCAATGAGTTGTGACAATTCTCCCCGCAGGATAGCAGAACTTTCTAAACGCATTGCCTCCTTGTAACTGCACGAAAACCCCATAGCGTAACAGAGGTTAACAAGATGCATTGACCCAAACTTTCTGTATAAGTAAACACCAAAGCTTATCTGAACTGAGGAGAGGAAAGATTTGGGCCTTACTGCTGTCATGATTGCGTGAGCAAATGCGACACACTTTTTCTTCCAGCGGTCGAGAGAGTAGAGTTTGTGTTTAAGAAGAACTGTTTCAAGGAACACTTTTAAAGTCTCGGGAACACAATCATCCGCGTCTTTCATAAAGTCATCTGATGGAGGATACTGGGTTATGTCAAATATTTGAGAGCGAATGTCTTGCAGGACTATCTGTGCTGCAGCCTTCACCACTCTCAGTCGCTCTTCTGCAGGGTTTTTCTTTCTTTCTTCGTACCAATTATTGTAAAGAATTTTTTGCTCAGTGTCAACAAAAGTAAGGATTGTGCTGCGGCCTTGACCAATCTTAGAAAACATGATCTTTTCACCATATTGCCTTTTCAGGTGAAATTCAACACTTTTGCGATCAGGCTTGTAATCACCGGTGAAGATCACTCATTGAAAAATGACATTCCTCTCGATTTTCGGCCAAATATTCGTAGAAGCGCTTCATACCCTCAGCAAGGTGAGTTGTTTCAGGACGCCCTTTCTTACCTCCACCTGAACGCCGCTTGTTGTTATACAACTTCTCGTAGCACTTAAGGTGGTATCTGCCTTCCGCAGCAACCAGATCACTTATACATGAAAGACGCTGTATAATCTTTTATCCCCATTCACCCGCATTTGCAACTATTTCTAAAATCGAATCCTTGAAACTCAGTGTCTCTACTTGGCGCACAACATTCCGCCGTGAAAGGGACAATTTCTGCTGGGCCTTGAAAAACTCCTCAGTGATTTTTTCAGCACAGAGAAAGCAAATATTCCCGATTAAAATGATGTCTGGAGCCTGAGGCTGAGCAGCCTCGATCCCTCCGTGTACTCGAAGCTGTAGGAACTGTATCCCCCCACGATGGACAGATGCTGCCATATTACTTTTAACGGTGTATCTCTTTCTACATGCGTCATGTACGGTAACTTCATTCAAAGTACTCAAACAAACTTTGTTCTCGACAAGCCCACGTTTCTCACTCACTTCAATAAGCATCTGAATACCGCGTTTTTTTACAACTACCACTGTCCCTGCACTGAGTGTTTGGCGACATATGAAATTCTCTGCGGAGCCGACATTTCGGCGAACACACTTCGAACAATTTCACGAGAAATACGAATGTTTCATAATATTTTTACATTTTATTTTGTATAGTACCGGACACGGCCAACAATAATTCACTGAGTGTTTTGCGACACATGAAACAGTTTCTCTGCGGAGCCGACATTTCGGCGAACACACTTCGAACAATTTCATGAGAATTACAAATGTTTCATAATATTTTTACATTTTATTTTGTATAGTACCGAACACGGCCAACAATAATTCACTGAGTGTTTTGCGACACATGAAACAGTTTCTCGGCGGAACCGACATTTCGGCGAACACACTTCGAACAATTTCACAAGAAATACGAATGTTTCATAATATTTTTACATTTTATTTTGTATAGTACCGAACACGGCCAACAATAATTCACAGAGTGTTTTGCGACACATGAAACAGTTTCTCGGCGGAACCGACATTTCGGCGAACACACTTCGAACAATTTCACGAGAAATACGAATGTTTTATAATACGTTCACATTTTTTGTAAAGAGTACAGTACCGAACACGACCAACAAGAAAACTAAACTGAGAAGATAACGATAAGGGCGACCCGAAGTCTGTTAAGGTAGGGGAAGATGGACATCTGCCGAACCCTTAACCTGGCTCAGGCAGGCGTTATCTTACCACACAAAAGGGGGGAAAACAATCCGTTTCGCCTTCGTCAAAGATCCCATTTTCACAGGTTTTAGTACCTTACCCATACCAAAGATAGGTAAGGCCAACGTTATTTAATTTAGTTAGTTATTAATTATTGTTATTCAATGACGCGTCATAGATAGGTAAGGCCAACGTCATTTATTTTAGTTTGTTTTAGTTAATTATTAATTATTATTATTATTATTACGTTAGATTATTTATATATTGGATAAGTACGTACATACGTTTTTTTTTTACTAATAATATGTGTAATAACTATGAATAACCATGGCAATTACATGTTGGATTCACTCATGATCCGATCTTTCCCTCCCCCGATTTAACCCATTTTTGTTTTTCTAAGATAACGAGATACCTGTTTGGCCTACAGGCTTCATTCTGGGCTTAAACGAAAGCTAAATATTTTCTCTACAACTTCATATCTAATAAATGTTTTCGTAGAATGAGTATTACAGACAATATTTATTCCGACAGACGACAAAAACTGAAATTTTGCACTTTTTGAAAAAAAAAACTACAATTTTTGAGGTCCTGTATTTTGGAATTTATTGGACCTAAAGACTTGGGGTTGGGCTCAAATTGTAGGAAATTTTCCCAGCTTCAAAAAAGGAAAGAGTGACATTTTCCTTAGGAAGCACCCTTTTAGGAGTTTCGGGCCAAAAACTGAAATCAGTGGGAAAATTTCGAGGTTTTTCGAGCCCCACGAGGTTAGCACAAATCTTTCGAAGCTGCAAACTTGGTTTTACACTACTGGTAGGTACCCTAACAACATACCAAAAAATCAGAAACATGCGAATTTATCCGATGTTTGCCCTTTTTTCTTGTCTACCGTCAGTGGTCTAAACCTTTTCTTTTATTACTCACTGCTTGCTTGAATTTAAGAAATCTCAATGTATTCACACATGTTATATTTTTAGGAGAATTACACAAATTCAACAACAAAATTCTTCCACTTGTCTAGATAGCCTCGTGCGTTTGATGTGGTAAATGGAACATTTACATGGCTTTTGTCAATTCAACATTTTTCTTGCGTTTTTTAATATTTCGGAATAAAATGTTTTACCCTTTCCCAAAAAAGCACGATGTTGTATCACAACCACTTACAGCGTGTAAAAATAGGATACATTTTTTACAATATTCATAATATTATCGAAACTATGATTAGAGTAAACTTTCTGTTCTGAGTTTCCTTTGGATGGCTTAAATAAAAAGATTTTTTAAGTACCAGGAGTCAAAGCTGTCAATAAAACTAAAATATCGGTATCCTCAGAAACAATCATTGCTGTTAAATTTTTGATAGAAAAAGCAGTTCTAACTATTAATAAATCTGCGTCATCTTCTGCCTGTTTCACATCAAAATTCTTATTGTTAAAATATTTTTTCAGACATTCTATCGTGATAATATTAAGTATTAATTTTTTTAATCTAGAAATACGATAGTATGTTGTGATATACTTAAAATATTGGATTTTAAAATACTTCGTACAGAATATATCTGAGCAATGCGTCGCAAAATGAAAATAAACACGTGTACTTATTAGTAGCTGAGGTGTTAACACAGAGATTCATATATATATATATATATATATTGATGGTTTATTCTCTATGGAGCTCGAATAGGTGATATGAAAGGGTGCGCGCGCTCGGTACGCTTCGAAATTCGGTGTCGCGACGGTCGCGGAGACATGCAAACTTCGTGAATTTTTTCGAGCATAAGGATGCATTTTAATTAAAAAAACATAATATCGTTTTCTATTGAAAATTTTCTCAACTTTTCTGTACAATTTTTGGTTTTTTCATATAATGAAAAATAAAAATAATATTGACCAAAAACCGATTTTCAAAAAAAATGTTAAACATTTTTGACTTTTTCGACCTCTCCAGATGTAAAGTTTTTTTTAACTGTTACCTTAAATATTACAAATCCACAGACTTTGCTCAGGCCCGATTTTTTCCCGGGTCAAGGTCTTTTAATGACTAGGCTAAAGTTCATTTCTACTGTCCTTTAAATAGATCTTTAGACTTCTCATCTTCACTCGTGACGATACCGTGTGAGTAGACACGGCAACTCACAGCTGATCACCCCTCCACACCGCACCCTCACCATACCCCACTCCACTCCGCCATTCCCACATGTCAGACATACACACAGTACACCAGCACGACACCGTGCACCCTGCACTCTCTGATACAAATATACAAATAATAGGCTAAACTCAGTCACATTTCACATTTTCACTGCAAGTAGCGACTATTTTTCACTTTGACAGATCACCTCAATTTATTTATATTTTTTCTAACACTCTACCCGATTTTGGTGGTGTTTTTCTTTCTGCCACAATGACACCCCCCTAAGGGCTAAGGCTCGTGGCACCCGGGGCGGCCCGCCCGCCCCCCTTGCACCCGCCTTGGTACGCCACTGCAGTACTACATTTCCAAACCGAACCATAAATTGCATGTCCACCAACTATTTGTACTATATTAATAGTTTGGCTTATTGATAATCAATGTTGACACTTTCAGTGCTACAGCATATTAGGGTCTTTTCACGAATGACTAGCAAGGTGGCGCCCAATTTAAACGATCGTAAGTTGCTTTATAGTCACTATTTTCCTAGGCTACTGGACCTGGACTCTGAAAAGGGTTCATAACAACTACTCAGGCAAAACAAATTGCTCTAGACAACGACTAAACCCCTCTCTTTCAATGTAAAGTAAATGGGACAGGTGCTGTTAAAACCACAGCCAGTCACAGGGAAGGACACGTTTTGTGGGTTTAACCCCGCTCAGCACTGAACATGTTAAAATATATATGTTACTTAAATTAATATGAATGTTATTTGCAATTTTTTGTTCTTGTCCAAAAATAAAATTTGCTGTCTCTCTAGTGTCGAAAACTGCAATCTGGTTTGTTTTTGATGGCATTATTGTATACTACAAAAAACTGGGTTCGGATTATAACAAAATTTAAAATTCTGTATCTATCATAATCCTAACAAAGTAATTGAAAAATGTTAAACAATTAATTAGACAAATATTTCCAACAATATGAAACAATATCTTAGTTGAATAGAACTAATAAGTGAAAAAATCATAGACCAAAACTGCGATTTGAATCCATGATCTTTAGTTTTCCGTGTTAACACTCTGACCACTAAGCTGTCTTGATCACATCACATGTTAGGCTATGTTAAAACACTTGTATGGTTTGCTGCATTATAGTGGACTGACAGAGCCATTGGTCCTGGGGTCAAATCCCAGTATTGGTCCAAGTTTTAACTTGTAATTTTATTAATTTAAACGTTATTGGAGAAGTATATAGCAAAACAACTATTACAACTGAAAAATTTAACATAGTGAGTTTTGATAACTGGATGACGGTTTTACTTAATTGCTTTAGTAATTTTTCAGTTTAAACAATACTAGGGGCACTGCCCCTGGACGCTTTGCGTCCCAACCCTGCCTCGGCCTATGGCCTCGGATGGCTGCTTCGCTTCGCTCGCAGTTGGAAAACTCTCTAATGGCTCTCGCTAATCTTTGGCTCGTTTGTACCTGGGTGAACGAGCATCGTTCAGTATTTTTAACATCTGGATTGTATCTATTCGAATATTTAGTGACTTTGAAGGAGGTATAAAAAGAAGCTGTACTTTCTAAGTGACTTGAAAGGTGGTATAAAAAGAAGTTCGGATTTTAAATTTTATGCGCATTTTTCAGACTTTTTGCGCGTTTTTGAAGACATAAGACCTAGCGCATTCAATTCCTGATATCAAATAACCCCTGTATGCAAATTTTAATCGAAATCCTTAGAGCGGTTTTCGAGATCCGCAACAGATACAAAGATAGATACAAGAATTGCTCATTTAAAGTGATAGGATATCTTACATAGTAGTACTTTTGTTTTGAAAACAAACATTAGTACAATAAATATATATATATATAAAAAATAGGTAATTATTACTTTACTACTACTGATTGACTTAACAGCTGATCTAACTCTTCAGACACTGTGATGGTGATCCAAGAAAATGTCAGTAGTCAAAAACAAACCATGTGACAATCCTTATTTGAGTATTTCATTAAATATCACTGGGCACCACTGACACATACAAGTGTTTTTGCAAAAAGTGTTTGTGATGTTTCTTTTGACTTGGGAAAAACATAGGGTTTTTTTTTAAAAACAACAGCGCAAGTTTTAATCCAAGAGAGACACAGAAACATTAATTCTTGGAAAAAAATAAAAAAGGACAAATTCCAATGACATTTATAATGAATACAAATGTAATAATACAATAAGTCAAACTATTGATTTTCTATTACTACTAGTATTTGAAGTATTACTATTAAAAATTCATCTCCGTCTTTAGATATTAAAATTAAACTTAAAGAGAAATGATATTAAAAAACAAACCAAAATGAAATTTATTTTTTTCTATCAATTAATCTATATTTTTTTTTATTTTGATATTCAATAGCTACCATAAGAAGGATTGTGAGTGGGCCCAGTGCCGGTGTAAATAATTTTGTGCTTCTATTTTCAGGAGCTGTTAGCCAGGTAATGCTAAGTAGAATATTGAAACAGTGTAAGCTCGGTCGCAGTGCAGTCATTATATTTGGTTTTCTTGTCCAATTAACAGCATACTCTACTATATACTTAAATTTGCCGAACGCTGCCGTGTTTGGAGAAACTGAAAACCTTGGGTTTATTAAGCCTAAGTAAGTAAAATGCATCTTAATTGTTAAATACAGTAGGACTTCGGTTATCTGAGTTTCTGTATTATCTGAGGCAAATTTTAAAAAAAGAAACTTTTGTCAAAATCAATTCTGTTAACTTACAAATAAATGTAAGTTAACTGAATTGATTTCGATAAAGAATTCATACCTTGAGAGGATTTCTCAATAAGCGTATTTATAATAAAAACTTTTGTGTTAGCAAAATTGTTGTTTGCCTTGTAAACATTCTCGCACCATTGTATTTAGGTCTCACCATCCTTTCCCAAGAGTTGTTTCTTCCCCCTGCTACTCTATTTTGTTCTTTTGTTTTTAGTCAGTGTCGGTGTTAAACTTTGTCATTATGAGTGGAAAGGGAAGCGTGTTGTTTTATCTCTAAATCAAAAACGGGAAGCAATTAAACTATTAGATGGAGGTCATTCAATAAGAAAAGTGACACCTAGTTGGGGAAGTGACTGGGGATGAAATAGATCGGACACTGAAAAGTGGGTATCTCAATGTATTCAAATAAAGAAGAGGCTAGACAATCAATGAAAAAAGCAAACATGGATAAACTTCAGAGGCATTATTTTTATTGTTTTTAATACCGTATCCAATTTCTGTCATTTGCATATATTACCTTCTTTGTTTATTTAAAACTTATTATTTAAAGCCAAATAAAATAGATTTTAAATTAAGTTTGACTCCTAATCAGCCTATAACGATGTAAAAGACGCGGGAACTAGCATCTCAATGGTTTTCTCGTGATCTACCGTATTATCCGATGTCTGCCTGGTCCCAATTACCTCGGATAATCAAAGTTCTACTGTATGATCATTCTTTCCATCAATGAAATTTTTGTTTTGTCTTTCTAGAATTTATTTGTTTAGTGTGATAAAGAAATACAATGAGCTGTTTTAATGTAAAGTATTGATAATGTTGCAACTGATTTCACACTTAAAATTATTGTATGATGATATTGAACATTTTGCTTACTGAATATCAGGTGTGTTTTATACACCACATCACACTGTATACAATAACACTACCACATAATAAAAATGTCCGTTTCTTTTACTGAATTCTACAACACATACTGTGTTTGTTTCAAAATTGTTAAACTATAGTAAAATCTTTCATTTGCAGTGTTATGATTATATACCATACTTTTTATCAATTAACAGTTTTTTTCCAAAATTTAAAATTTTGTTTATGTTTATTTTTTATAAGCTGTAATAAAAATCAATTACAGTACCTATACAATTTTAGTGTAAGTAATATAGCAAAAATGCCCAACTTGTGATCAGTTATTAATATGTGCTATTATTACAGCATCTATATTAGAGACCACTAATGAATACCGTTGTGTGGCGGCCAATAGGATGTGCGCGCAGCGTTGCCATATCTACTAGTCTCGAACACTCCTGGTATTTACCGCTCGAGGCTTGAGCGCACAGTTTAAAGAATTATAAATGCGTTGAGTCAGCCGAGTTCAGTTAGAAGCGTCGGAAGAACGACGCACTAAGGCAATTGGAGCGTTCAAGGTCTCGGTGTACACAAGCCCGTCCCTCAACGGTATTCTTTCGTGGTCTTTACTGTAGTTAATGTTTCACAAAACTGTCTTTCATTGGTTTTGGTATAAGTCACAAAAAACAAATTGTATGCCAATATACTTACCTAACAGTCCTAAATTAATATATTTACCATTTTGTTTTCAGCGCAATACTGGCAATAGCATGCAGTTTACTTTTAGGCTTTGGAGATAGTTGCCTCAATACACAAAACTTTTCCATTATAGCTGTCCTCTTCCCTGGTAAAAGTGCTCAGTCCTGTGCTCTTTATAAATTTATTAAGGTGAGACAGATTTGTTTTAAACACTTTAAACTGTATCCTGGGTCATAAACTACTACATTCAACATTTTGTTTGTTACCAACTACTTTTTGTCAATCAAATTTATTTATTTTATACAGTAGAACCTCCATAGCAAGACTCCCAAGGGGATTTGGGAAACAGTCTTGCTATCGAGGGACTCTTCTAGTTGAGGTTCGTGCTAACAAGGTTATGTTGGCTAAAAGTCGTACTATCATGGTCACTGTTTTTTTTAAACCCCTTTGTAGCAAGTGCATTTTAAATCAACCCTCACTAGCATTCAAAAAGTACATTTTAATATTATTGTACAGTAACAAAGTATGTACTGTAATGTAACTGGTTAGTAAATGAAAACGAACAATCAAAATATGTATAGTACATAAAAAAAAAGATTGTACGTGCTGGACACTTAATTGAATAAATGAAAAATGAAAATAAAATTACCGTAATATAAAAAATGTTCAGGTTATCCTGAAGATGTACAAGGCATGTTATGTAGTAAAAAGTCAATAATTTTTGTTTGTTGGGAAGGAGAGGAAACTGGGTTCATGTTTAGACCTGATCGTAAGACACTGTTTCCTTCAAAATATCCGTTCCTTTGAGTCACTGACTGGGAACTATGCACTGGGAAGGATGAAGTCGTGTTATAAAGGTTCGGTTTCGCAAAAGACGTGCTATGGATGGTTAGAGCTGCGTTCTGTATTGGGACAAAAATCCGTGCTGTTGAGGATTTAAAATAATAAGAGTCGTGCTATAGAGGTATCTTTAACATTAAGTGTTATGTCAATCTCAGGGGATTATAAAAATGCACTTGTTATAGAGGAAGTTGAGTTATTGAGGGTCGTGTTAGAGAGTTTCTACTGTATATATTTTCTTGTTACTGTAGTTAGTATTTAATGTCTCATAAAATAAACATTACATTATCCACTTTATAACAAAATATAAACCCCTATTTAGAACATTAACTTACTACTGTCAGTTAGTGTAACCGCAGAGCTCAAACAAAACTTTTAAGCCATTTCTGTATAACAATATACATTTTAAACTAAACACAGTTTTTCATTCAGCAAATAAAATTTCGGTAACTGACTGTTGGTACGTAGTCCCAACCTCTCTCATTGAATGGATCCACATTGATTTTGTTGGCAAGTACCCAAGGATAAAGAAAGGCAATAGGATATACATTTTTTTATGTATATATTTATTTTGTTATATTTCACAACTACAGAAATTAATAAAACTAGTTTAAAATGTACAAAAATAATAATATACAAACATGCATAGAATAACGTGAAAAAAAGACAAAATTAGGTACCCCAAACGAAAAGCCTGTTGTGGGGAACCATCAATGAAAGTTTTTAGAATTTGTCAAAAACAAAAGAGGTCATATACAGCAGCTGCAGTAGAAAAGAAATTTAAAAAATTATACTTAACCCTTTCCACTCGAATTACTGGGGACCTAGTGTTGCTATCAGGTCAGATTAATTTTGAGCAAATATTGCACTGTAACATGTTTACTCCAAAAGAAAGTATTTCTGTCAGTTCTAAAAGTATAGATTGGTATGAAAAAAAACATATATTTTTATTTTCAAGTATATGTTTTTAATATTTATTTATTGAAAAAAATATAAATTTGTAACAAAAAACCGGAAGAAACAAGAATTTTGGAAAAAATTTCAATGCTTAGACCTATATTTGTTGCTTGTTTTTTTTGTTGTCTATATTATTATAAACAAAATTAAGTAGTTTACACATGTTTTAGACACAATAATAAATTATAAAAAAATTATAATTGAAAAACAAGTTTTTTGTAAAAAATGAGTTTTTATGAAAACAATTAGATTTGACACCAACTTGTACAAAATTGCCTCAACTATTTATTATATTGCTTAACAACAGTATTATGTAGATCAAAACTAGGAAGAAAAGCTTTTTTCAAAACTGACTGGTAATATTTTAATCACTCAGGTTCGAAACAAAAGTTCCGTCGCCACTAACGTCATTTTGTAACAAACTGCCGTCGTCTTCGTTCATTTTAATTCACAGCAATCATTATTATTATAAAAAGAACGATATTCAAAAATAAACTGTGAAATTACACACGATAACCTAGTACAACAAAACTAAACAACGTGTAAGCTCACTAAAACGCTGCGTAGTAAGTACGAACCAAACAACGGCGAAAGCAGACAGCGGTTTACAGACCGGCCAAAGACGGCAAAAATTACATTTTCTAAGATTTATTTACCACAGAAACTGAACTCAAATGGTCCTAAAAAAATTCCACAGATAGCAGCACATCTCAAACTTCAACAATAGCGGTCATCAAAGTAACTACGTCTGTTCAAATGCAATCAAAGAACGTTATCATAGCGAGTTCGGGGCTGCCCCGACACTCGAGTGGAAAGGGTTAATTATAATAAAAGTTGGAATTTAAATACAATTACAAATTAATCCATTATTTACATACTAAGGAAATAATTTTAATTCTGTCAAACAAATTATCAGTTGTTAAGAGCCAAGTCCTGACTAATTTAAGAAACCTCAACAGAGGCCCTGCCTCCTTCACACCAGACGGAAGAAGGTTATAGTATTTAGGTACATTATAAGTAAAAAAATTATGAAAAATGGTTAGTCTTGGTCTACGAACATTTATTGTGAATTTATGTCTAATGGAAATAATTTGGGCGAAATCGGATTATTCGTACTTCTGTTGTAGAATGTTTTTAAAACTTTGAAGACATATAAATATTTTAGTGGCAGAATATTTAGTTTTTTAAAAACTTTAAAAGATGATTCCATCTTAGACTTTTTTTCTTTTTACTTTGTTACAGAGTTTATTTGTTGCGGTAGGTTTCTTTTGCTCCAGTCACTTCAACCTCCATACACAGCTGTCCGTACTGGCTCCAGCGTCTCTTGTAGGTACACTGGCGTTTTATTATGTTGACTCGAGCATTCAGAAGATAAAAAATACAAAGGAATGGGATTCTATCGATGAAACCAGAAACATATAACATTTTAATTTTAACTAAACTACATTCCATAGTTATTGTTTAGTTTATTGACACTGTGCTCAAAGTCGTTAAGGACTACCTTTACCATGTATTCCCATAGACTGTTTTTTTTATAAACTGTTTTATACTTACAAATATTTTTGAAAACATGTTCTAACCATTTAGTACTGTTTCCTACAAGGCTAGCAGTACTTTTAACCAATGTTTTGGTGAACTAATGTACACAAAACATTTTTAACCAATGTTATGTCTAGTAATGTAAGACATATTTAAGTGGCAGTTTACCAGACTACCGCACATCCTTAAATTATATTTCAGAGAGATTGAACTTCATAGTAACTCTCTCGTACCTAGACTTTTTGCTTTTGACTATCAGTATATGAAAACTATCATAAACTGATAAACTTTGATTTACAACATTAATTTAGCCAATATTAACATTAGTCAGTATTAGTAATTTTAAGCTCACTTAATAGATAAGTAAAATAACAGATTCCAGACAGGACCGTCCCTAGGAGTGCAGGCACCCGGGGCAACCTTACATTGACCGCCCCCTACCGTACCAGGTTGAGCTCATTCTATGGACTCGTTTTTATAAAAACTATATAGACATGAATCTTTGGTAAATAATAATAGAAACACTAATAATTGTCTAACGTCAGTGCAAAGTGAATTTTACGCCCGGAATGCGACAACAAATCTGCAGATCGTGGTGTCCCCCCTTGATGCAGTGTCCGGGGCAGCTGACTTACTTCCCCCCCCCCCCCCCCCCCCCCCCCCTAAGGATGGCCCTGATTCCAGTGTTTTCAAATCTAAAGCAAAATATATTAAAATATTGAATGCCATACTCTATTTAATATTAACAATTTTTATTTAGTTATTGTACCCAGATTCTTAGTATAGAAAGTTATGTAAAATATTTATTTCACCTACCATGGTTTTAGGAAGTGAAATATTTGCTGCCCACTAAAAATCACTTATTTTCTGCCATTGTATCTCTGAATGTTGATCTTCAGCTCAGTTTTACTTCCTCGCATAAACAATCAATCGTTTCTGAAGATTAAAACATGTTTTATCTCATTTCTATCAGGTCATAACTAAACGAGCTATATTTGCATTATAATTAAATATGATAGGAAAAGTGGTAAGTTGTGTTGATAAGACTGTATAAAAATTTCAAAATCTGGTCAAAGGTAAGGGTAGTAATATTTAATTAACAAATTTTAATGATAAAGAGTATGAAGATAGTTTAGCCATAGTAATTAAGCTTTTTAAACTAGAGAAAGCATGCTCATTTCACACCTCACTAACTGGTTTGTATTTTGTTTTAGCAAATAAAAGATTCAAATTACTAAAACTTGCATCAAGTATGTCTGTGTATGTGTACAAAATTATGTGAATTTTTAATTGAGAAAATTGTAAAATTTGTTTCTCTTTTTAATTAGTTGCTATTATTGGTTTGTGTTTTGTTGTAGTCTAACATTGTAATATTTTATAAATTTGTGTAATGATTGATATTTATGTAACGGGTTAGATGGAAGAGAGGACTCTAAAATCCTAATCTAGCTCTAAATAAAGGCATAGTAATAACAATAATAATAACTAGTGGACATGGCAATGCTTCGCTATTGCTTGATTTACCTAACCTAAAATTATATTCAGTTTTTGATCCAAATCAGTTGTTGATCAAAATCAGCTGTTGATCAAAATCAGCTGTTTTAAGCTTTTCATACGAACAGCTGTTTTTTGTGCCCCTGATAAAATCAAAAGAAATCTTTCTTCTTCTTCCTTAAAATTGACCTTCCATAAGATTAACATGGCAACTTTGAGGGCCACTGGGGCGAAGCCCTTAACATTCATTGAGCTCATTTTAAAGGAAGCACAACTTCAGAGTGAGCTCTGTAAAATGACACCAAAAACATCAAAATCGGTTAAAAACTCTAGGAGGAGTTCTACTCACAAAATAACCCCTAGCAAAATTAATTAATTATGTATAGATAACCCTTAAAAATAGGTACAGATACCGGCGTGTAAGCTGGCACTTGAGCAAACCTTTACTAACCTGACTAAAAACATCAGTACTCCCGGCGGGTAGATAAACCAGTTCCAATTTTTAAAACTTTAAAACACGCACAACAATCGAAAGCAAATAACCACCAGTAAGACTCAGCACTGACTGAATATTAGGTACATCTCTGTTCAAGGATGAGGTAAATATCCACTAGTTTGTTTGAAGGAAGAGTCACATTAGACAACGGTGTGGGAAAATGTTTTCTTTCTCCACTTACGTCCTTTCCCCTCACCCCCGGCCTATCGCGCCAGAGCGAGGTCAAGTACCAGGATTCATGCCGATATCTGTAAGTAAGGAGAAAAGTACCAGTTACTTTTTTTCAAAAAGTTCTGGATTAGGTAACATGCATGGGCCGGGTTGTAAACTTGATGTATTTTACAACCACCACTTTCTCTTACGTTATGGGTGACAAAGGACAACTATGTAGCACTCCTTTTCAACGTTTTCACCATGGAAGCACACTCATAATAGACCATGTACATCGACAAACTAATAACACTACTTTCACTTTACTTCTCAATTAACTGGAAATTTTGAAGTTTCCATTGGAATGATTTGATATTGAACCCTTATAGAATAACTATTTTTCCGTTACAGTTCATTTTTGAAGTTATACTTCTTTGCGCCCGTTAGACACTTTGGGATGGGATGTTGGTCGAGAAACCGCGTCACGCTGAAAA
>JAGFPH010000005.1:917010-929106 GCA_018207615.1 Philaenus spumarius
TTCTTTTTTAATTACATTTCAATAACCCTTGCATGTACTGCATCAACACTCCCCCCCATAACCCTGCGACACATTGAAACTCTTCACAAACCTTCCGGTCCGAAGGACCATACTACAACCTAACATACAGCGACATAAATTATAAAAATACATTATCTTCTTATTTTCTGGGCCGGAGATTGTATCCATGTCCCTGCTCTTCCTCCGTTTCTGGGCTGTCTGAAGCGTCGCTTCCAGTCCCGGAAAGATTCACCGTTCGGAGTGGTTGTTCCAGTGGTTTCAGCTCAGCAGCGTGCACCTTGACTGGAGGATTGGTCTTCAGCTCGTAAATGCCCTCTCCAAGTTTTCTTGCGACAGTGTAAGGCCCCAACCATTTGGGTGCCAGACCTGCATGGAAACCTTTGGCCTTGTTGCTGAGTACGTGGTTTCGTCTCATTACCAGTTGACTGGGTTGTAGCTCTTTTTCTTCTTTGACATTTATAGCTTCAGCCTGTCTCAGTATGCGTTCCGCTGCTTTTGTCTGCATTTGCCGACCCTGTTGTTGTTGGGCGAAATACCACTGTTCCACTGTTTGCTGGTTGTTGTTAGTCGTAGCCGGTAGACTCCAATCACCAATGCGACGTATCGGTCGACCCAAGAAAAGTTCTGCTGGTGAATAGCCGGTGACGCGATTGGTTCTCTGTCGCAAGGCGAGTAATGACTGGGGTAGATGTTCGTCCCACTTCTTGTGTGGTTTGTCGACTAGAAGAACTCGTAGCATTCTCTTCAGTTCTTGATTTCGTCGTTCAGTAGGGTTGGCTTGAGGGTGGTAGATTGGAGTTGTCCAATGTTCGATATTCCATTGGTATAACGTTTGCTTCCAGAGTCGAGAAGTGAATTGACTGCCATTATCGGAGAGCAGACACCTAGGATACCCATATCGACTGAAGACTTCTGTACGCAGGAGATGTAATATGCGACTTGATGTGGCTTCTGGTATGGCGAAGGCTTCTACCCATCTGGTGAATAAATCGGTGACAACCAAGATGTTAGTTTTACCCCGAGATGTGCGGGGGTATGGACCCATGATGTCGATGGCAAGTACCTCCCATGGTTGATGGGGCTGTCGACCACGTGACGTTGTATTCGGTTTCTGATTGGTTGCCTTAGTGCGAGCACAGATGGAGCACGATCTAACATATGCTGCGATGTCTTTCTTCATAGCCACCCAGAAAAATCGCTGACGGATCGAATGGTATGTTTCTTCTCGGCCGGGGTGTACTGCTTCCGTGTTGTCATGGTACTTTTTGAGCACTGAGTTGACGTAAGCTTTTGGAAGGACTGTAACTGGTGACTGGTTAGCGAACTTTGACACGTAGACAAGAATACCATCTTGTAGCCGTAAATTCTTGTAACACACCTTAAAACTTTTTGGAACAGCCAATCTGTCGTCGCTTCGACTTCTAATCCAATCAATCATCTTCTTACAGACTTCATCTTCTTCTTGCCATTTTTTAATTAACTCTTTGCCGAACCCGTTGTCCAAAGCCATGAGAACTGGAGGTTGTCCAGTTGTTTTCGGTGGTGTGGGTACTTCCCTCTCTGGTAATGTCTCTGCTTGTCTAGACTCGTCGGAGGGGTTGCGTGAGAGACTATCTGCTGCTTGATTGGACGTTCCAGAGACATGTATCACTTCAAAATCGAATTCAGCCAATAACAACGCCCATCGCATTAACTTTGACTTAGTTCCAGATACTGAGTTTAACCAACGAAGCGCCGAATTGTCTGTATATAATTTAAATTTTCTTCCTTCTAGATGGCCCCGAAACTTTTCAACAGCCCATACTACTGCTAATGCTTCTTTCTCGGCTGTACAATAATTTTTCTCGGCAGGTTGAATTTTTCTGCTGGCGTATTCTATGATGTCTCTGCCCCCTTGTTTGTTTTCTTGGAATAAAACTGCACCTAACCCTAAATCGCTGGCGTCAGTTTGCAGGCACAACATTCTTGACGGATCTGGATGCGCTAATCTAGGTGCGTCGCATATGGTTCTCTTTAAATCTTGGAATGCTTTTTCTTCTTTTCCAGTCCATTTGAACGGTTTCTTTTCATGCAGTAGATCAGTTAATGGAGCGGCTCTTATCTCAAATTGGGGAACAAAACTACTATACCAACCACAGGTACCAAGGAATTGGCGAACTTGTCGTTTTGTTCGAGGTCGTTCCATTTCGGCTATGGCTTTATTCTTTTCTGGTTGTCTCTCTAATCCTTCCGGTGTCAAAACATGGCCAAGGTACTCTACTCTCGAGGACGCAAAATTGCATTTCTTAAGCTGACAAGTTAATCCATGTATTTTAAGCCTTTCTAAAACTTTTGCTAGATGTACAAGATGTGCATTAAAATACTTGCTATAAATCAAAATATCATCTAGGTATACCTGACAAAATTCACCGGTGTATCCAGACAAAACTTCCTCCATAAGATGCGTAAAAGTTGCTGGAGCATTCTTTAACCCGAAAGGCATCACTCTGAAATGGTATAAACCTCTGGGTGTTGTGAAGGCGGTGAGTGGTCTCGACGTCTCTTCAACTTCCACTTGCCAATAACCCGAGTTCAAATCTATCGTGGTGAAGATGGTAGCACCATTCACTCTCTTCAACATAGCCTTTAAGTCGGGCATTGGATAGGCGTCGTTCACAGTCTTGTTGTTTAATTTTCGATAGTCGACGCAGAGTCGATAATCGCCGTTCTTTTTCTTCGGTAGAACAATTGGTGATGCCCAGCCAGATTGAGATGGTTCAATTAATCCTTGTTCCTCCATTTCTTGAATTTTCTTAATCACAAAATTTCGTTTGTCTGCATTCATCGGATACGATTTCTGTTTAATAGGTTCATAATCCTTACACACTATTTTATGTTTCACTGTATTAGTATAACCAATTTTCTCTGTTATAACTTCTGGGTATTGATTCAATAAATTTTTAAGTTGGCATCCCTGCTTGTTGTTAAGTGGTCCGATGTTTAATTTTCCTTCGATTTCCGTACCTTCCTCTTTGTCTCTATTCATTGACAGATTTCCGTTATACCAAGCCACTCTTTTCCTATGGTCTACTCCCATAAATATCTCATTTGCTGTATAGTCAATGATTACATGATATTTTTCCAAGAAATCATGTCCTAGTATCACATCCGGCATTAACTTATCGATAACTAACACATCTATTTCTATGTCCATGCTGGCACACTTCCCTCTCAAGATAGTCTGTCCAACAACCTTATAACTAATGCCTTCTACTGCGCCATTGACTATGTGATTTCTACTTTCTTTCGGCTTCGGAAGACTATTTATTATGCGATTACTAACAAATGAACCACTAGCTTGTGTGTCTAAGATACAGGTGTATGTCACGTCCTTGATTACTAATTGGATAGCTGGGCGGCAGTGATCCTGAATGCTTAGAATTTGTCCTATGCAGTCCTCGCCCAGCCATCTCTCACTTTCGTTATTCTTCTTATCTTGAATAAATTTATGTTTGTGCTGTGGTACCTCTAAGCACCCAGGACCAGCCCTCCCCAGCTTAGACAGGTCCCATTTTAGTTTTCCCTCTGAGGACACTTATCTCGTAAATGCCCTATTTTATTACAATTATAACATTTACGGTCCCTTTCTTCATTCCTCCCTATCCTATGTTCTTCTTCTAATTTTCGAATTATACTCCGTAAGTCATTAAATGTCTTCGGTTGGGCCACGTTAACTAAATGACGAATCTTATCTCCTAACAGATCAATTATATATGGCAGGGCATCATCGCCATTACTGTCAGGGTGTAATCGTCGGTACAATTGCAATTTCTGAATAATGAATGCGCCTGCCCGCATTCCGGTAGGTTGAATCTCGGTTAAAAATTTTTTATTGGCTGCGGCCTGAATCTCCACTGAATTAAATCGAGATGTAAATTCTTCTTTAAAAGACTCCCAATCCAAATTTAGACCCCGTAAATTATTCCACCAGGTAGCTGCCGGTCCCTTAAGTTGTTGAGTGAGAATATGGACAAATATTTCGTTAGGTAGATTAGAACGTTTTAGTAAAGCTGTTGAGTTGTTTAGGAACAATTCTGGATCCTCCTCTAATCTACCATGATATTCTGGCAGGCTTTCTCTTATGACCCTGGGATCCACAGAGACATTTGACCCAGTGTTAATAGCTACCGGATTAGCCCTTAAAATACTCTCTATCTGTAATTTCAAATCAGCTTCTTTCACACCTAACCTTCCTTCAATCTTATCTACTCTTCCTTTAACATCTTTAATACTACTTGAGGCTTCCCTTAAACTAGACTCTACCTTATCTTCTACAGCCTGGACTCTTCCAGAAACAGTTTCCAGGCTTTCTTCTAAATCGGAAACTTTTCTATTAATTGCTCCTAAATTTTCCTCTATAGTGGCCCTAACCTGGCTGCTAATTTCGTCTTTTAAATTCTTATTTTGTTCTTTAACATTCGAAATTTCATTTTTCAATTCCTTATTTTGTTCTGTAATTCGACTATTTTGTTCTCTAATTTCTTCTAAAAGTCTTAAAAGAGCCAAATTCTCACTTACCGATTTAGTATCAAATTTTTCCGTATCCGGGTTTTTTCCTTCTTCTATCAATGCTTCTCTTAAACGTAAATACAGATCATTTTTAGTTCCAGCCTCTTCCAAACCCCTTTTCTTTAATTCCTCGCATAATTCACCTTTCTTCAGCTCTCCTAGGCTCTTCATGTTGTTTTCTTTTAATCCTGTCACGGTCGCCAATTTAACGTCGTAACACTGATTCGTTTAAATAAAACTACGATATCACTGTTGACACACTTTATTTAACTCAAATCACATACAATGCTACAAATCCAAACAGTCACAACTATATTTTTTTTTTTGTTTACCTATCACCATAGTAACGAAAATGAATAACCATAAAATAGACATTAATAATGGTAGACTGATATCATATGTTTAACATATGGATCTATCTGGAATTTTCTAGGCTAGGCTAACATGAAATATACAATGGAATATTCCGGGAGCCAACAACACAATTTCAACTAGGTATTTTTTTCAATTATTAATTTATACTTATATAAGATAATAGAAAAAAGAAAACAAACAAAAAGATAAACATAGGCCTAAATTTTAATTAGAGTTTCAATTGCGAACAGGTTATGTTTTCTTTTTTAATTACATTTCAATAACCCTTGCATGTACTGCATCAACCCCCAGAATTTTCATTTTCAAATATGTTTTACTATAAATAAATATAAAATTTAAAATTTAAAATTGGATTTATTAAAGGATAAATGTAAAAATAACTATTTAACTATTGGAAAAGTTCCCTTTAAAAAATGTTTGTAAACCTGTATTTCAAGTGTTTATTTTATGCAATACTAGCAGGTACCCGTGGCTTCACACATGGTCCAAAGATCCGCCGCATAGCTTAATGGGAAGTATAATAATTAATTTGTATTGTCTTATGGGTTGTTAAATTTTCACCATTTAGCAGTACACTAAAAAATACAAATATGGTTTACTTTTTATACCAGGTGTCTTAATAAAAGTCTCCCCCCCCCCCCATATTATTTTTTTTATTAATGGAAATAGACAGATTTGCTTTGGGGATTGTTAACATGAACAAAAATGGAGTTTTTTGGCGTATCGTAAATTTCAACCCCTCCCCCAAAAATGGGGTATTTTGGGGGTAAATCGAAAATTTTAAATGAGAACCACTATTGAGTGACACCTCATTTTAAAGGCCTTGACAAAAGAAGAAGATTGGCGCAAACCGGAGGTCTGTACGTTGACTCTATCCAACATAATGGCCAATCAAAGTTATAACTTTTCCCCATTCAAATAAAAATGATACATCTGTTATTTTTTACAAGGATTTCCATCCTGTAGGTCACTCAATCTAAGTTATAAAACATAGTAATTAGTATACAAAAAGTAAAGCTAAGCCCTCTGGAATTCCCTGGAACTGGACTTTTTACTATTAGGAGTCGACAAACATGCACAGTAACAAAGCATTTGCAAGGTTGTATCAACCGAAAGTCCAGTACTTGGGAATTCCAGAGGGCTTAGCTTTATTTTTTTAATACTAATTACTATGTTTTATAACTTAGATTGAGTGATCTACTGGATGAAATCCTTGTAAAAAATAACAGACGTATCATCTTTAACATTTCAAACATACAGATCTCCGGTTTGCGCCAATTTTCTTTTTCTGTCAAGGCCTTTAAAATGAGGTGTCACTCAATAGGGGTTCTCATTTAAAATTTTCGACTTACCCACAAAATACCCCATTTTTGGGGGAGGGGTTGAAATTTACGATACGCCAAAAACTCCATTTTTGTTCATGTTAACAATCCCCAAAGCAAACCTGTCTATTTCCATTAATAAACAAATAATAGGGGGGGACTTTCAAGACACCTGGTATTTTATCTTGTAAGAAATAGATGTAAAAATTTCCAGCTTTCTAGTCTTAATGGAAGTATAATAATAAATATTTATTGTTTTTGGGGTTGTTTCAACCCTTAAATCAAAATGATTTATAGCCTATGTCTCATTCCAGGTCATGATCTATATGTGTGCCAAATTTCATTCAAATCTATCTAGTAGTTTTTACGTGATTGAGTAACACACACACAGACAGAAACCATTAGATTTTTATATAATAGTATAGATCTCTCAGATATTTAGGTATTTTAATCTTTGGCTTCACTTTTAATTACATTAAGCTCTTTATACCTAAGTCGACCTGGATGGCTACTTAATGTATGTAGATTTATGGGGATAAATTAATAGTAAAATAATGTTATAGTGAAAAATTACTATTGTTCGATCAGTTTAAGTAAAATTTTCTGCCAATCCTAGCTTAACCCTTTTATTTGATTTTGTCGACTCGTTTCGGCATTCCTCCAATCTCGAGACTTACTTCAGTACTCTCCTAAAATTGTACTCAAACTGATCGTATTTATAATAATAATAAATACGCAGATAATAATAATTATTTGCAGATATAATTTACATAATAATTACTATTATACAACTATTCATTGGATATAACCTATTAGTTGGGGTCTTTAAGCCATTTAAATTTAAATTTAAATTCAAATTTTTATTTTAAATCAGATTTTATTTCATGAAATTTGTCTTAGCTTCGAAATATGTATACATATAGGCCCTACAGTTTACATTAATCCATTTTAAAAATTTTATCGCAATAATGTTCACAAACATAAGGAAACCAATAACAATGCCATTTCAAAATACATTTTCAACAGATGGCAATGATTATACATTAGATAAATTAAGGAAGTTACAAGCAGGACACACAAAACCATGTCTTATCTCACATCAAACTGCTTTTAGACTACCACCAATAAAGTAATTCAAGATTTATAGAGATAAAAATTATTCTTATAACGACCAAACTGTTGATAAACTTTATCATAATTTATTAACGATTTTATGGAATGCTCGTTTCTAATTATGCCTGCTTGACGTCCATTGAGCTGAGTGCAGCGTCACAAAATGGTCGCCAGATTAAAATCTTTGTGATGAATTGTTTGTTCTAACTTTTTATTTGTAAATATTTGTGTATTTCGGTTATTTATAATAATGTCTAAATTGTGCAAATTTAGTTGTAAACATTTGGACGTCCAAGTGTGCAATATAATTTTGTTGGGAATATGTTTCATGATATTGTTTTCTGCAGAACTGGCAGCCGTCAATATGCAAGTAAGTTAATTATTATGCTTATACGCTAATAAACATTAACAAGTGTTTAAAAGTAAACTATTTTAATATTTATTGTTACGTTAGAATTTAAATTTTATAAGCAACAATGAATATTAATAATATTCTTTATTCATTATAATATAGCCTACACTATTTAATTAAATAACTTATATTAACAACAGTAGATTGTTGGTAAAATTCCACTATATTAAATAATAAAACTTTTTCGTACTGCTTAAACTGAATAAATAGATCTGCTTGTTTATTTTTAACCAAATCAATTTAATAATTACAAACTTAGATACCGTACCATAATTTAGCCATAGATCTATCCAATTAGAACAATTAGAAACACTGAAGCCCCAACCACAAGTTCGGTGAATAACACTACACAAATAAACTGAAAAACATTTATTGATGGAATTATTCTAGTTCCCTGATGTACATTTCGGTAACCAAGTTACCATCATCAGAGGGTTCTAAATATAAACTCATGCTATCAAGAATGATTCTATAAAGCTAAACAGATCTATTCTCCCCCCTTTCCCTTCCTCAGGTAGATCAACCAATCATAAGGGACCACGCCAAGGACTTGTTTAAAAAACCCAGGTAGAAGCCATATAGAAAATTATTGTTGATTTATTGATTAGTTTGTTATATATAATTTTCAAATTTTATCCATTGAAAATATGTATGTTACTCTTTTTTTTAACCCTTCTTAGTTATTTGTTATTTTAGTTAGTTTTAAGATGTATTGTAAACTGTATTCTATAAATTAAGTAGTTTTATGTAATCTATGTAAAATGTTTCATTTCGCAACCTCGGACCATTCCCAAGGACAGGGACAATACCATTAGCAGCTTCTACCTGGATTTTTGAAACAAGTCCTTGGCGTGGTCACTTATGATTGGTTGGTCTACCTGAGGAAGGGAAAGGAGGGAGAATAAGACTGTTTAGTTTTATAGAATCACTAGCTGACCCGTACTGCGTTGCCCGTGGTGGTTGGTATTTTCAGTCTTTTTAACATGATTGTATTCTTTTTGTGTTCAGTCAGTGAGTGGTACTTGGCTTTTATATATATAGATCTTAAATAATAAAAGCACTATTGTCATAATAATAAAAGATCTGAAATTATGATTTTAATAACTTTGATCCCCCCAAAGCCCTCCTAAAATTTTGAAATTTGTCATGTACCCTTTCGTAGTGAGCACCTATGGCCCTAGAGGAAGCTACATACTAAATTTCATTCCAATCCGTTTGGTAGTTTTGAAGAACATTGATCCCCCCAAACCCCTCCTAAAATTTCGAATTTTTTAAAACCCTTTCTTAGCGAGCGCCTTTGGCCCTAGAGGAAGCTACATACCAAATTTCATTCCAATCCGTTTGGTAGTTTTGAAAAAATCGTGATTTAATAACTTTGATCCCCCCAAACCGCCCCCTAAAATTTCAAATTTTTTCAAACCCTTTCTTAGTGAGCACCTATGGCCCTAGAGGAAGCTACATACCAAATTTCATTTCAATCCGTTCGGTAGTTTTTGAGAAATTGTGATGAGTGAGTCAGTGAGTGAGTGAGTGAGTGGTATTTCGCTTATATATATATAGATTATTGTTATATTTAGAACATGGTTATATTATTGTTATATTTAGATGATGGTAATTTGAATACCGAAATGTACATCAGGGAACTAGAATAACAATATCAATAAATGTTTTTCAGTTTATTTGTGTAGTGTTTTTCACCGAACTTGTGGTTGGGGCTTCAGTGTTTCTGATTGTTTAAATTCACCACAGTACTAATTGAACATATTTCAAAGATCTATCATTTATGTTTTACAGTTTTTTAAAAAAAGTATGAAAATAAACCTCAAATATATCAAAAACTGCAAAGGACAAACTGTTTGTGTCTCTCAACTCTTAAAATAATTGTCTTTAGTCAAGGAGGTGACCTATGCTCTCATCAGATGCAGCCAGTCTGTATCAAATCATGTAATATACACCTTAAATACATAAACTTTATTTTAATAATTATATTGCTTGCATGATAGTTAATGGAATTAATGGTGTTGGTTGCATACGTAATCATTTCCAATAAACTGAACATGCATGATTCAAAACAAACACTAAACCCATTTCATTTCAGCCATTAACTGATTTACAGGTTGTTAAAATTACGTCAACAACATTTAGTATTATGTTTATTGTTTTGTTTCTTAAGAAATTACTTCTTGCATTTATAATTCTGTTGTTATATAGGGTGATTGCAGAAAAAATGGAAAAACTTTCAGCATGTGTTCATATAAAAATAAGTTCGGAAATGCTTTGTTCTCCAGTTATCCCTCCTTTTACAAAATACTTAATATCTTTGGATGTAGAAAATAATTTGAACACAAATTTTGGATACACATTTGGTATGAAATCTTTTACCCACGTACTAAAACCAAAACGTTTTTTCATACATTTTGAAAATGGCAGCCGTTTAAAACTTGTAATGTAAAATATCTCAAAAACCGCTAACTTTACAAAGAATTTACTTTTTTAATGACAAACATAACGGTTATTTAATTATTTCTGTACAGGTATCTGTAAATGTATAAGAAATTGAAAAAAATTGAAATTTCCGTGTTTTCTGATCCTTTTGCATAAAACCGCATATAAAAAGTAAGGAAAAAGACTTCATGACTTTTCATTTTTGCGTACATTTTATTCATTTTTTAACAGGGTTAAGATATTTTTTGGTATATTTCCCAAAGCTAAAAAAGTATACAAAAAAGTATTCAAAACTTTTCAAAGTATTACAAAGAGTATGCATTCGCACTCATTTCCTCAGTTTTTCCTGTATTTGATTGCAATTTAGGGATGTTTCTCACCCCCTGATGGTGTTGAAACTATGCGAATCAATTTTGAGATCTTCTCCACTTAGACACCCACCAAAAAGTGAAAAGACAATTTTTTTCCGGAACTTTTCAATTTCTTATACATTTAGGGGTGGTTTCACCCCCTAAGGGTGACAAAATGTTCTACTATTGCTCTCCAAAGATGTTCATCAGAAATAATGAGAAAGAAAATAGGTTTTCATTTCAGCTCATTTTATCTGTTTCCCTGAACTTGAACGCAATTTGGGGTAGTTTGCACCCCAAGGGTTTGAAAACTACTTCAGATAATCTCACGATCCCGTTCATTTCACCTCCCACCAAAAAATAGAAAAAACATTTTATTTTCCGTCATTTCCTTATTTTTCGTCAAATTATTATTGGTGGTTTCACCTCCAACGGCGAACCCTTGTGGTGCATTTTTTGGTCGGTTTCTATGGGGCTACTAAATTTCTAAATTTTAATCATAATTTATGCATTCCATAGCATTATTTGGAGGTGTCATAAATTTTGTTGTGAAAAAACTTTAAAAAGGATGGTTTTTTGCATTTTTAGGAGTGATGCAGGGATTTTAGAGCCGCGGGACCCCGATTTTTGGAATCAGCGACCCAAGAAACATACAGTACAAGTGGTCTGGTCTGGGAGGTTTTTCCGGAGGTCATACCCTGCATTTTAAATGTACTATAATCTGGGACTCTGTGTGAATACTTAAAGATGTTGTTGCTATTGATGTACCAGAATGATATATTTGTCTTATGTATTTCAGAAAACCATTATTTCCAGTATTCATGATGAAAGGCCAGACTTTAATGTAGAAGGTTACTTTGTTCATGGAATTACCTATTCAATGTACGCTACTTCCTTGTGGTTGGCTCCTTCGGTGGTATGTCTAACTGGACCTAGACTTGGAATGTTTATAGCCGGGATTGGTTACACGTAAGTTTACACATTATACATTGTGTAGTTTGATGTTGTTGATATAAATCTTGGAAAAGTCATAACAAATTTTATGTTTATGATACCATCGTATAAAGATTATGTTAAGATACATTTTTTAAATTATCGATAAGTTGTATTCTGCGTTGTTGTATTTCTTTGTTTCAAACCCACCGAAATTACTCAAATGTGAAGGTTAAAATAAATCTGTTTCATTTATTTGGGTTAATATAAATATTTAATAGAAATTATTTCTAAATCAAATTTTACAATGTTTTTCTCTTTAACATCTTCCCATCTGTAAGTTTTACACATGATTTTCACATGGCTTTAACTTAAATGTTAAAAAATTACTACTTATATTTCAAGAGATTTTTTATAACAATTAATAAGGTTTTGGTATTTATTTTAAGAATATTTATATTAGAACCTTGAACTGTTACACATTTTGCCTATTATTCGAGAATATTTATATTAGAACCTTGAACTGTTATACATTTTGCCTATTATTCAAGAATATTTTATATTAGAACCTTGAACT
>JAGFPH010000005.1:929116-978926 GCA_018207615.1 Philaenus spumarius
TTCAAGAATATTTTATATTAGAACCTTGAACTGTTAGACATTTTGCCTATTATTCAAAAATATTTATATTAGAATTTTGAACTGTTAGACATTTTGGCTGTTATTCAAATTTCAAGTTTCTCACAATAACACTTACGCTCTTTCAAGCAATTTAAATTTGTTTCATACACAATTCAATTTTAATAATATTACTTTCAAACTAGCAAACATAATTTTCTTTAAAAAACCTGTTTTTATTGATTTGAAAGATGTTTTGTAGGTACATTAATTGTAGCTAGAGTATTTGTACAAATTGTAACATTTCAAATGTAATATAAAAGAAATAAAGTTACAAATTGATGCTATTGACGGTATTAAATTACAATTGATTCTATGATTGGATAAGAGAATAGATAAAACTAACTGTATTTTATACTCTCATTTATTTTCAGTAAGTACATTTTTAAATATATCATATTATATTGTATGTGTACCAAGCAATATGTTTTTCAATAATCAAAAAGAATGTAATTATTTGTTGTTTGTTACTATACATATCTTTACTACACAAAATATACTCAATCCCAATAACAAAACCAGCTAGTAAATGAATATTAATCTATAAACATTTCATAGTCATAAACAGAATGAAGTTATTTGTATGATAAAACAAAGATGTTCAAATTTGACTCCCCGCCAATGGTTCCTTATAGTCTTGCTGACAACCATGTTGTCGGTCGATACAATAGACGATTTGTTGCAAACATCATTATATTGATGTCAAATCCGCCCACCAATCATCAAAAATATTTAATCTTACCTCAACATTGTCGACAACATAGAATATGAACCACCAACCTGCCCACAAACGTTCAACAGTGTCATCAACATATTTGGCAACAAATTTGGCAATTAAGTTGATCGTCTGTGGGCCCCTTTACAGCCAGCCATTCAAAATAATTTCAAAACTATATCAATTCCATCAACGCTTTAACTAGCTATATAGGCTACTCAATATACCAAACCAACCATCTACACATTAGAATTAACCTTGGTACGAAGCAATCATATATTGGTGAACGAAGTCCAGTAAAAAAAGAAATGTAAATCATCTGTTTCATAACATTTCAGATCCGCTATGATTTTTCAATAAATTATATAAGTACCTATGTATTTTCCAACTGTAAAACTATTTTAAGTACATGGGATTTTGGAAATATCTTGAATACTTTATATAAACAAAATATTAAATAAAAGTTTTCATATCTTTAAATAAAGCCCATGCGACAGTTTTATATAATATGAATTTTTGGGGTTATGGTACCAAAATTTAACGGCCTAAAATTCATAGTAAAATATGTTTAAAGTTCTGATAATTATAAATAATATATTGAGATGAGCCTGTTTTAAAATTTACCTTTATCCGTTCCGGAGAAAATATACTGTGACACACAGACAAAGCAAGTGTTTCGATATTATTCCCATCAACTGTATGTCTTCTTATAAAGACATACCGTCAAGATTTTTTCTATATTGTTTTAATGAGTCATAATACTGCATTCATAAGTATTCTTTTAATCAAACATCTTGATATAGTATTTTTATATAAGTCTAAAACCAAGATTAAATACTATGTATGTACTATTTTATGATTAAAAAGTGGACAGTGATTTTTTGTGAAATAACTACACAATATCAAAAGATATTTTGTTGAAAAAATCATATATTCTTAATTATAGTATTCTAATTAGATATACTATATTTAAATATTTTACATTTATGATATTTAAATACATACATAACTTTCAAATCCCTTTCTTTCATTAGATCAGTTGTCAGTAGTATAATAGTAGTTATATTATAAGCAGAGTATAGAAACTTGTTAAGCAGAAGCGCTCCAGAATTTTTTTGGGTGGGCCCAAGTTTATTTATAATGTACATATATATATAGTAGAGTCCCGCTATTCGGAAAATCTGCCTATTCCGAACAAAGTTCAGAAAAAATACCGATTTTTTAAAACATAAAAACAGGAGAAATTTAAAAAACGTTTGTGACAAGTACATTTATTATAATACAAATAAGTAAAATAGAGACATACGTAGAGCCTAAGCTTGATGAAAATGCCTGAAACCAAATTGGAATGGAAGCTGGTTTTGTTTCCTTCACATTTTCCATCCGTTTTGCGGGAAGGAATTTACTGCAACAAGCATCCGTTGAAAAGGATACTGGGTCCGTCAGAAATAAGGAAGAATTAGAAACAACAACTAGGCACTAGTAGTGTTGTTGCCACCTGCCAGTTGCGTTCCGTTTTTCTCTTCCGTTTTCGTTATCTCAAACGAATTTTTTTTTTCTCGATCTTTTTTCAAGACGATGCGGTACAAACGGACAGACTGTGGGATGAAAAAACGGACAATTCAATCAACCTAACCTTTCCCTTTTGTTTTTAGAAGAAAACGGAATCGTAACACAACGGATGATGTAAACCTACACTAAGACGAGGTCAGGAGCATTTGCCGCGTCTACGTGTGATACGAGTTCAGTTTGAGCGTTCACCTCCTCCTCGCTTTCCTTTGAGCCGATCAACGCTGTATAGAACTGACACTAGCAGATGTGTCCCCGCACTTAATTTACGCCTTAACAAGTCAATAGGTTAATATTATTCATCAAATCCGTCTATTCCAAATTCCCGCTAAACTGAACAGTGTTCGGTCACAATTAGTTCGGAATAGCAGGACTCTACTGTATTAAAAAAAATTAAATATTGTATATTATACTAAAAACGTATATGTTTAAGCAATTTTGTATAAATATATTTAATGTGAAAAACAAGAAAGCTTAAATACCCTGAAATAAAAATAAATACATTTTGAATTTTTAAATTTATTTAAAAAGATTTGGGTGAGCTTTCTAGAGCAGCCCCTGTTCTTATGTTGTGTTGTTAGTGAACAAAAACACTTAAACAAAGATAAATTAATACTTTATTTTTCACAGCAAAGTTAATCATAAGGTAATCTTTCCCACCTAACACAAAATAATTGTGGAGAGTTTATTGTACTTAGTGATATCAAAGTTATCGGCCTAACTTAAGCTGTTGACTTTTTTTCTCAATAAAAATTTTACAGTTATGTTCAGATTCTACCTGTTGGCCTTCAACATTGAAGAGGAATGGGCCATATATATGGGAGCGATAGTCATGGGAGCTAGTGCGGCGATTCTGTGGACGGCCGAAGGAAAATACCTTATCCTAAACTCAACACCTGAGACAACATCACGCAACATTGGTATTTTTTGGTTCTTTTACAGTTCTTCGTAAGTGTACACTGAAATATTTATAAAAAATGTGATTGTTTGTGAAATCAAAAACAGAAAAGTATCATTAATGGTTTATTAGATTTATTTTGATATTGTCAAATATTTAAAAATAATGCTGTAATTTTCTTCAAACCTAAACTAATTGGTAAAAACAAGAAAATGAAAACTTTGGTTTGGACAAAGAAAATTACTCTGGGGGAACTTTGTTCTAGGATTTATTTTGTACATTTGGTTGTCACTAATGATTTTTTCCAAAATATCTAAGAAGAATAACTGTAAGACTTTGATGACATTTGTAAATATGTTGGGAAACAAAAATGTCTTGTCAAATTTTTTTAAATAAAAATTTGAGTAATTTAATTAATTTTAAAACCATATTGTTGCACCATCAGTTTGGTAAAAATATTATAATAAATTTTCTATAAATCAAAATAATTCTACTTGAAAATAATCCTTTTCTGAAAGGAATAAAGTCCAATTTGTTCATTTCATAATATCTTCAGTTTAGTTTAGTTAGATCGAAAACTTCATTAATGTTTATTAACTATACTGTCAATTATGTTTTTCAAAAATTATTTTTTTGGTTCACAACCGAATATATCAAGTAGGCTTTTTAAATGTTTTGAATGTTTAAACATTCATTATATTATGAAAAGTAAAAACATGTTTTATTTAAATTAAACCATAGTTTAAAAACTAATTTATAAATTTATCATAAGACATAAACTTAGGTTAGTTTTGTTTTTTCAAGAATGATAATATCGATATAGGTATAGGCCTACTCATGTGAGCTTTAGAAAATTAGGTACCTTAAAACTATTAATTTTCAAAAGATAATTTAACAATGTAACATAAAATTTGTTGTTATACCAAGTGCACTCCTTCATTACTTGGTTTTACCGTTCTTTCTTTGAAAACAAAGCTGTTGAGGTTGATTTTTGTTATGCCTATTTATTTAGATAAACAATTGTTTAGCAAAAAATAGTTTCCGATTTTTTAAACGCTTTTAAATTAGGTATGTAATTTCAACCTAGAAGATTTACTTAATGATGATGTTTTCCTGATCATTTTGTAAAGTTAATATTAATTTTTATTGGTAAAAACAAACTAATAGTGGGTGTTCAGTACAATGATATCAAATTATTTTTTAAATAATATGGCATTTCACAGTAAATTGTAATTTTGCATGATTAATTGCAACACAATAAATTACTTTACGAATGTGACATTATTTATAAAACTGTCAGTCAGAATAAAGTAATATTTTAAGATCTTTTTAATGTTAGAAAAACATTTTTTTAAAGTTTTTTTCTAATTTTTAGAGAGTTCTATGGCAACCTCATCATGTATTTCCAACTAGAAGGAAAAAAATTCATGGACAAAGGCACTAGAAGACTGCTTGTATATGCTATGAGTGCGTTAGCAACATTTTCGCTCGTTCTATTTTTATTCCTTCGGCCGATCAAGAAAGAAAATCAAGACCAAATGGCATGTCAAGAAACAGGCCCGATTGAAGCGTTTAAAAAAACATGGTCCATTTTTACTTCTAAAGACATTAGGACGCTGACCATCACGTTTTGTTATGCAGGTATTTTTTTAAAGTACAACCATTTTTTTACTTTTTATTTTTAGGAATTTTATAGAGTAAATGTAAAGAATTGGGTATAATAGATTACGGAGTCAAGACAAATGATTCATTAGGTTACCTTAATGTCATAAAACAAATATTTTTCTTGGGCTTAAATTTTATAACATATTGCTTATAGATCTACTATCTGTCTGATATTTTACTTTTCTTTAAACAAAATATGTATTTTCTCTTTATCAGTGTAAATATTTCTTAAATAGTCAATTATTGTTTTTTTATTATTTCAATAAATACTTGTTTTGCCTAACAACTTTACTTTTGATTAATTACATAATATACATCATTATTTTTCAAAATAATATTAATAAACCCTGATAATAAAATTTTTAAATAAATACAATTTTCTGATTAAATTAAATAACTGCATACATCAATTTTGTATTGTTTATTTGAACAAATATAGGAACAAAAAGTTGTAAAGGGCAGGCAGGGACATTGCTACAACAAATTATTTTGGGGGGATGTAAAATGTTCTAACAATTTTCTGGGGGGGGGGGGGGGTTCCAACAGGCAGAAAGGGAATCTGGGTTATGTTGTGTGGAATAACCCACTGGAGGGTAACCCGGGAATTTTTTTCTTTTTGTAAAATGGACTTCTCTAATTTAAGTTTTTAACACTGCACGTGCTATATTGAGTACTTCATTTAATTTGTTTACATAAATTTCAACATGTTCATTATTGAAAAATATTCCTCATACTTTTCCTCAATATTTCCTGCAAATTAAAAAATTTACCCTTATTGTGTTTCCAAAAATAACAAGGGTTCAAACTAAATTTCCCAGAAAATCATTTAAAATAAGACAATGCATTTATTTTGTACAGAAATATTTTGATTTGTCCAACATTTTTGGATTAGAAATTATAGCGTGCTAGTTATTTGTGAATATTAATAATTAACAACAAAACTTTCTAAACCCAAACCCAAACAATATAAAATCCCAACTTTTTTTCAAAATTTCAAAATTCCCAACTTTTTGGTCTTTATAATTATTGGGGGTGATGCTCCCTTGCCCCCTTCATAGCGATGTGCCTGAACACAGGAAAGAAAGCTAACACCTCTAGTTTTGTTTGCAAAGACGTTTAGTCAAGCCACTTGAGCAACGGATCCCAAATGGTTAACCGATATCTTTTGAATCCGTTTCTAAACTCGGCGTTACCAAACGTCTTAGGACACACTGGTGCTAGTTCAGCATTTTACATTATACTACGGTACATGTAACGGTAAACATTAGATGAACGATTAATGTTCTGACGAGAAGACAAAGCGGAAATGATTATTCTGTTTGAAAACAGCTTTCAGGAATCGAGTATTTTGAAGCAATAATGTTTGTTAAATCAAGTACTACCGGAGAGACTAACTTAAGTTCCTTACGTGTTAAAATTAGAGAATAAATTTGAAAAGAACCAACTTTCTCATTGAAGAAAATTAGGTTACGAATTTTAATAGAATCAGTCGATTTGTAGCTTTCTAGCAGAAAATCGTTTTTCTTATAACACTGTTCAAAAAATCTTTCAAGGCCATCAGCATATACAATTATTTTAGTTCACGAGATTGTGCATGGCTGCAGTTTGTTTGTCATGGTAATTATAAGTCCACCACTTAACACGTAAATAAATAATATTTTGATATTTTTTGTTTTGATAGCCTGTTTTATTCTTCTTTTAGTATGTATGTTTTCTAAATTTAAAACTCTTATTAAGATAAGTTACTTCAATCTATTCTGGCAAACTTTATATTTCTACTAATAGTTTTGACTTATTCAAAGTCATTCTCAGCTAACAAATTGCCACCACTTGTAAATTTTAGCCTTTATTTATTTGAGTAAGTCAAAACTGCTGATTCAATATTTTCCACAAACCTTGCTCAATTTACGTTATTATAGTACACTTCAATCTACAATATTTAAATATTTTCTACACAAACTGTTATAATTTAATTTGCAAATAAATATTTTAAATACCAAATGACAGACAATATATCTGAATTGTTTATATTTTCTTTTTTCAGGCTTGGCTCAAGCATTTGCTTTTGGAGTTTACAGCCCTAGCGTTGGATTTACATTAGGTTTCGGAAACAATGCAAAGCAATTAGTTGCCTTGTCTGGCATATTTTTAGGCATAGGAGAAATGTTTTGTAAGTTGGTTTCATAGTATCAAAAGTCAACATTTTGTAGACAAATTAACTTTTAAATAGGTACACAAAACCATATTTTGGTAAGAAAATGTAATACGTTTGAGCTCCATCACAAAATAAAAAACATAAACTTAATATCAAATATCAGTGTTAATAAACAATGAAAATACATTTTCTACCTAGCACAAACATACCTATTGTATATACAGTATATTTTCATAATGATAAATAGTGTGCTAAAATATATGCAAGAAATTAAAGATAATTAGTCCTAATTAGATACAAAATATATTAGATATCCATAAAATGTTTTATATTTTTATGTCTGTCATCCAAAAGTTTTTAACTCTTAGAACCGATTACGAAATTTTAGTTTTAATTAGCAATAAAATTATACTACTTTTTTTTAAGGCGAAAAACCTAGGCAGTATATATACTGTACTAAAATTATACTACAATTAGGAACTATACCATATGTGTCCCAAAAGTCCCCCCCCCCCCTATTATTTTTTTTATTAATGGAAATAAACAGACTTGCTTTGGGGATTGTTAACGTGAACAAAAATGGAGTTATTTGGTGTATCGTAAATTTCAACCCCTCCCCCAAAAATGTGGTATTTTTTTAGATAAAAGAAGAACATTGGTGCAAAGCCGAGGTCTGTATGTTGACTCTGTCCAACACAATGGCCAATCAAAGTTATAATTTTTTATCCATTTAAATAACATTGAAATGTTAAAGATGATACATCTGTTATTTTTTACAAGGGTTTAATCTAAGCTAGTAATTAGTATAAAAAAAGTAAAGCTAAGCCCTTTGGAATTCCCAGGTACTGGACTTTTTACTATTCGACAAACATGCACAGTTATGAATAACAAAGCAAGGTTGTTTCAACCCAAAGTCCAGTACCTGGGAATTCCAGAGGGCTTAGCTTTACTGTTATACTAATTACTATGTTTTATAACTTGATTGAGTGATCTACTGTATCAAACCCTTGTAAAAAAATAACATCTTTAACATTTTAGTGTTATTTAAATGGGGAAAAATTTTAACTTTGTTTGGCCATTGTGTTTGATAGAGTCAACATACAGACCTCTGTTTGCGCCAATCTTCTTCTTTTATCAAGGCCTTTAAAATGAGGTGTCACTCAATAGGGGTTCTCATTTAACATTTTCGACTTGCCCCCAAAACACCCCATTTTTGGGGGAGGGGTTGAAATTTACGATACACCAAAAAACTCCAGTTTTCTTCATGTTAACAGTCCCCAAAGAAAATCTGTTTATTTCCATTAATAACAAAAATAATATGGGAGGGGGGACTTTTGGGACATATGGTATGCAAATTGTCTGAATTGGTGTCAATTAACTCTAATTTGAAAGAAATACATTTTTAAGTATAAGTAATCTATTGCATTTATACCGAACAATAGTAAATAATTTTGAGGTAATTATAAAAAAAGAAGTTTATGAATAATTTTGCATATCTCCAGTTATCACAATTTTTAAAATTGCCTTTAAATTATGATATTTTTTGTTTAAAGGTTAATTTTATTTACTGGCACATGAATTTTATAGTTATTAAAAATAGATTTTAGTTTAGTTTTTTTATAAGGTATTATCACTTTAGTATCATCATTATCTGTATAGATAGATCACACGTCGTAGAGATTACTTATTATATAAGAAACTTGAAAATGTATTCATTTTAAATAATTTTTCCTTAAATGTAGTTTATAAATCTGAACTGAGAGTAGATAGCGTATGGTAAGATATAATTTAGGCAATAACTGAAGATACATTAGAGTCCTGCTATTCCGAAATCCGCCTATTCGGAACGGAGTTCATAAAAAATACCGATTTTGTAACATAAAAACAGGAGAAATTAAAAAGACGTTTGTGAAAAACATACATTTATTGTTATACAAATAAGTTAAATAGAGACATACATAGAACCTAAGCTTGATGAAAACGCCTGAAACCAAATTGGAATGAAAACTGGTTTTTTTTCCGTCACGTTTTCCATCTGTTTTGCGGAAAGGAAGGTACGGCAACAAGCGTCCGGCGAAAAGGATACCGGGACCATCAGAAAGAAGGAAGGATTAGATACAATAGCTAGGCACTAGTAGTGTTGTTGCCACCTGCCAGTTGTGTTTATCTGTTTTTTCTCCTTTTTCGTTATCTTTTTTTTTATTTTTTTTTTTTTAGGAATTTTATTTTTTTCTCGATATTTTTTCAAAACGATGCTGTACTAAAGGACAGACTGCGAGATGACAAAAAGGACAGTTCGAACAACCTATTGCTCCCATTCCGTTTTTAGAAGAAAACGAAATCGTAACGCAAAGGAAGGAAAAAACGGATGGTCTAAACCTACACTAAGGTGAGGTCAAGAGCATTTGCCGCGTATAATTGTGTACGATACAATATCTGTTTGAGCGTTTACCTCCTCCTCACTTTTCTCTGATCCGATCAATGCTGCTGTATAGAACTGACACTAGCAGATGTCCCCCGCACTTAATTTACCCCTTAACAAGTCAGTACGTTGATATTATTCATGAAATCCTACTATTCCGAATACAGTGTTCTTTCCCAATTAGTTCAGAATAGTGGCACTCTACTGTATAAGTATTGACTGTAGTAGCCTACATGCTTATTTAATCTGCGTTTTATTTTAGGTGGTGGCTTACAAATTGTCTTCAGCCAAAAATTCAACCAATATAAGTATGGACGATTTTGCGTTGTCGTGGTTGGGTTTATTTTACAAGTTGTTGCATTTGTTGGTGCTTTTCTTAACCTTCCAAATAATGCTGTTTTTGGAAACACAGATGATAAAGCGTACATACAAAACAGGTAATAATGTTGGAATGGTGTCTTGTGGAGTTTTGATTTAAAAATTTTTACGTTTGTATATAAAGATATAATAGTACAGTACCTTATATTGTTCTGACAGTGACATCTTTTTGCGTATTTATATGACGTGTTTTGGGACGTCTATCCCATCACCAGAATATCTTGTGAATGGAGATCGTCAAAACATTAAGTACAAAACACACAAACATATAAAACAACAACACATTTAAAAACACAGTTAATAGGTGTACACCTCATGGCTACCGGATGTCGACTGCCTGCCCGTTATCTGTGCACATTCGGAACTATTATTTTCCGCTGACTTCCTGGATTCTTATCTCTGTGTCGTATAGGGTGTTCGAATCGAAATTCAATCGGTCATTTAATAGTTGGTGTTCATTTAAAGAGCACCTGCCAAACAACGCCGTCTTGGGTAACAAGTCCAATTCCGCCCGAAATTTAATTGATGAAAACCACAGTTATACACCGACTTTAAAAGAAACTTTAAACCAAAGATTTGTAGCAAAGGTAAATTTATGAAAGCTGTGGAAGAGTTCGAAATTTATTAGACATTTAAATTAGAAAACCAAAAAAAATGAACACCAACTATTAAATTAAATGACCCATCCGGCATTAAAGGCAGTTGACATCTGTTAGCCATTAGGTGTACACCTATTAAGTGTGTTTTTAAATGTTTTGTTGTTTTATATGTTTGTGTGTTTTGTACTTAATGTTTTCTCAGTCACAAGATATTCTGGTGGTGGGATAGACGTCCCGAAACGTGTCATACGCATGTGGTTACTGACGGAACAATATAAGGTACTGTACTATTGTATTACAATTTAGAGACCTGAATACTAAAAAATGTTAGTAAATAAAGAATTGTTGCCCTCTTACAGTAATGAGAGGGATAGAATAGCATGAAATTTTGGCAAAATTGTTTAATTTTTACTTTCTCCACCCTATACGTAGTATATGGAGAAAGTATTGTTTTCGTAAAAATGACGAATTTGAATTTTCAGTTGAATTATCTGTTTTGGTGCTCCCAGAACCCCAAAAAATTGTTTAGTGCAATTATCTGTGTTGGTGCTCCCTGAACCCAAAAATATTTTTAGTGGAATTTTTTGTTTTGGTGCTCCCTGAACCCAAAAAAGTGTTTTTAACGTGGTGTCTGTCTGTCAGTGTGTCAGTATGTATACACGACCAGAGGGGACACTATTGGTCCGATTTTCATGAAATTTGGTATGTAGGTACTAAACCCTAATATCTCCAGGCGTTTTTTTCATTTTTTGGAATTTTTAATTTTTAAGGGTAATTTACCCCTAAAAACCAATAAAAAACGACAAAAATGCAAATTTCTCAAAAACGGCTCTAACGATTTTGATCAAATTTTCAGTATTTATAGTGCTTAAGATGCCAAACAAAATGACACCACCCGCTTTTATCAAAACTTCGGCGTTTCATAATTATGGGGAAATGTTAAAAAATAAACAAGTTTATGTTGTCAATCTAGCATCACGGCAACGGCCGCACGGGGTAGCACAACGGTAACGAGGACGGCCAGTAATTCAAAGGTCGCGCGATCGAATCCCGCCTGGGATAATAACTTTTTTATACGATTGATGTAGGTAGAATATTATTTTTTTGTTTTGTTCTAAAAAGTAGTAAATAAAATGATTAAAAACAATATTATTTTGACTACAGTAAGTTGGGAGAAAGTTTGTGTCAGTTAACTGATACCGTTTATTAAATGAACTATACCAATTGTATTGTTTTACACTCCTTGGAGTGATTTTAGTCTCTTTAGTGAATTTTGTACACACGTCGCTCTACAAACCTCAGTATTCCAAATATGCATACTTCTTGCAGTTCAAACAATGATTAATATCTACATTTCATCGCTTAAGAAACAATACAGCCTAACTAACATTTCAGCAACTTTACAGGAGGGACCCAAAAACTGTTTATTTTCAAGTATATTTAAGGGATATTTAATATAATGCTATTTTAATTTGAAAAAGATGATTTGAATCACTTTTCTGCCTTTGAAAAATATAAATCTAATTTAATAAACTTACTATGTTAGTTAGGCGGTATTAGCTAGTAAATAATTTTGTAGTTAGGCAGTGTTGGTTCTTAATGAATTTTAGATAGTCGGTATTAGCTAGTAAATAACTGTAGTTACGCGGTGTTGTTTCTAAGAATTCTGCTTTGTGTAGATTGGCGGTTTCTTTTCAGCCTGATTTTGCTGCTGTCTGATTTTTTTCAGCCAAACAACTCAATTCCACTAAAAATGTAAGTTAGGCGGTATTGTTTCTTAAGCGACGATTTGTAAATTTTTTAGCAGTGGATATTGCATTCCCTTTTTCTGATTCTTGATGAACATTATCTGCTGTAGGAGTTGATAGAACAACAACTTCATAATCCAATTTTCTTCCAAGACATTTTTACATAGAAAGCAAAATGTAGTTTGGTAGACGATGATATGCACGCTAGAATTAAATTAGAAAAGTGAACATTTTGAAATGCTAAAATAATATATTGACCTTGACTAAAGAGGATAAGGTACTGTTGGAGTGGCTTCTCTATCTCCACTTAATTCTTTCACATATCGGTTTTTGTAGGAGGCAAAGTCAGACAGACTGTATGTGGTACCACTCTATGGTTAATCGAGTGGGCTTATCAATATAAAAGCTAAATGGTAGTTCCACTAGGCATCTTCCTCAACAAAAGGTCCCAGGTTTGACTTTTTATCTTTGTTATTGTTTGAAGAGGGCGGAAACAAAGCAATTAGCTGTTGGCACAAGTACTTGGCTGTTCCGCACTGGAAGATGCTTTAATTCGCCTTACGAACTTGCCCAGCGTTCCAAGATTTCACTCTCGCAAGAAAGTTACTTCCCCGGGCAGCGGGCATCGTTGAAGCTTGCCTAGTTTTACAAAATTTCTTAGTAAATATATGCTTTCCCTATTACACTTAAAACTATTTCTCTTTTTCTCTTTTTTTCACTGTGGGTGGTTTTCATTCTGTTATATAGGCTAACTAATTTTAAATTATTAACATAATCCATTTTTCTGTTTGACTTCAGTGTGTTCTTGGCTATAGCCTGTAGCCTATTACTTGGTCTAGCAGACTGCTGCCTCAACACTCAAGTGTACTCTCTATTGGCCATCATGCATCCTGAGAACAGTTCTCAGACTTGTGCTTTATATAAGTTTACCAAGGTGAATATAATATAATAACAATTTGTTTTCACCATTCCGAATATATTGATGTATTAGTTCAAATATAAGACTTACCGTCGTCAATATTCCAATTTACCTAATGATTCATGAATCAAATTTTAATCCGTATATGCTTGTAAATGTTTCGTATTAAGTGTGTTCATGTGTAAGTGTTTATAATTGACGAAGGGAAACCTGACTACAACTTCAAAATGGCTGAATAGCCGAAACGGCCGTCGTTTGAACAACAAAAATTGGAATATTGACAACTGTAAGTCTCATATTTGAAGTAAATATAATCTCAAAAATATATCAATATGAAATAGTAAATTAAATTTGATTGAGAATCTCCAAGGAATTGAAGAATAAATATGTAATTCATAATATTTACTACTAGACTCATGTTTTAAAAATAATAAGTATCAAACAAATAACAAATGATTACTCAGAAAATTACTTTTGGTTTTACAGTGAATTAATTATTGTTTGGTTAGGTAATATTAATTCATACCGGTATATACAGTAAAATTTACATTTAAACCACCATCATGTTTTAATTAAATATTATGAATGGTAGCAAAACTAAACTTACCGGTTTCAAAAATAAAACTGACGGCTTCTACAATTTGATAAAATAATGAGTTTAGATTTGGTTATCTTTTGTTGTTACTATATAGTGATTTGTGTTATAATAGTTGAAATTACCCTTACAATCTTTGCTGTCAATACAATGTAGTAAATCTTTAAATTCATGTTGCTTTTTTTCAGGCAGTGGCGAAAGCTATAAGTTTCTATATGTCCAACCAATTGGGATTGCACATGCATATCGGCATACTTTTACCACTATCCATAGCGGCTATTATAGCGTTTAATAAAATAGATACGAAAATAGTAAATGAAAAATGGGTGAAAAACAAAGTATTAAATTTAAAAGAAGATGACTCGAGGAGCTAAAATTTATGAAACACTCTGTACGGCCTTCTACATGTCAGCAGTTTACAAGAAGGATGAAATGATTAATATTCTTATTCAACGTTCTGCAACTAATTATTCTAATGTATACATTTTAGTATAAAATAGTGGTAAATATTATAGAATTTCTTATATTGTTATATTCTTATACAACTACTACAAGTGTTTTAACATTTCAGCAAATTCTCTCATAGTAATGGCAGTAAGTCTCCTGGTGAGAACACGTCTTCTTCTGCATTACCTTCTTATTTCATGTTAGTTAAGGCAATCATTATTGTGAGAGCCCTTTTTTGTAGTATACCTCTTGCTTCTTCTGGTATATAAAAGCAATTTATGTTCTATCATAATGTTCTTCAAGAGTGGTACAAGAAGGTTTCTGAAAAACTTAATAAACTCTCATATATACAGAGTGTTCCGAAAAGGATTCCAAAAATTCAGGGCCTGATTCCCACATCAAAATAAGATGAAAAGTTCCAATAAACATAGGTCCAAAAATGCTCCGTTGTCTGTCTAGCCTCCATTTTGTTTTTTTTACAAAATAATTCACATGTAGAGTAATGTTTAACTGATTGAGTTCAAACTTTGCATGAAGTTTAACCTAACAATGATCTTTAACAAGAAAAATAAGCGATTATATCCAATCATCCGTTTAAAAATGGCGACCATTTCAAAACTTCAAACCTAAATTACTCAAAAGCCATACATTTTAACAAAAATGGTCAAGACCCCTTTGTTGTAACCCTTTTGATTCCTTATCGGATGGTGTAACTGTCAAACAATCGGATGAAGAATAATAGGTAGGTTAAATTGGTACAGGATGCCGGGTTGAAAAAAAGAAATTATTACACATAACTTTACTATTATGCCAAGTTTGAACTCAATCGGTCAAACATTTCTGTAGATATGAATTGTTTTTTAAAAAAAATAAAATGGCATCTAGACTAAAAACGGAGCATTTTTGAACCTTTGTTTATTGGAACTTTTCATCTTATTTTGATGTGGGGAATCACGCCCTGGATTCTTGGAACCCTTTTTCTGAACACCCTGTATATACAGTAGAGTCCCGCTATTCCGAACATACATACAGCCTAAGCTTGATGAAAACACCTGAAACCAAATTGGAATGAAAGCTGGTTACTTACAGTACATGTTGGCTCCATTTATAAAATTCTGTACAATCATTTTTAATCACTGCTAAACACAAAAAATAATTTACACCATTTTAGTACAGGTTTACACCATCCGTGTTTTCTCCTCCGTTGCGTCGTGTTTTTGTTAACAGAAATTGACAACATATAAATCCTAATGGACATGTTGGAATTGTCCGGTTTTGTTTCCTTCACGTTTTGCGGGAAGGAAGCTACCGTAACAAGCACCAGGTGAAATGTATACCGGGTCCTTCAGAAAGAAGGAAGGATTAGATACAACAGCTAGGCATTAGTAATGTTGTTGCCACCTGCCGGTTGCGTTCTTCCGTTTTTCTTCTGCGTTTTCGTTATCTCGAAGGAATTTTATTTTTTTTCAAGACGTTGCGGTACTAACGGACAGACTGCAGGATGACAAAACGGACAGTTTGAACAACCTATCCCTTCCCTTCCGTTTTTAGAAGAAAACGGAATCGTAACGCATCGGAAAGAAAAAATGGATGGTGTAAACCCACACTAAGAAGTAAAGTCAGTGATTTTTTTCTGACAAAGAGCCCTGAATCAACTTGAGGATGCAATGTTCCGCCATTGCCACATGAGCATAAAATCATTTGGTGTTAATGAATCGTGTTGTTCTACGTAGCGTAAGGTGATGTCAAGAGCATATGCCGTATCAAGAATGTATGCCTTAACAAGTCAATACATTGATATTATTAATGAAATCCGCCTATTCCGAATTCCGCTAAACCGAACAGTGTTCGGTCTCAATTAGTTTGGAATAGCGAGACTCTACTGTATAATAAATCCTGATTTCCTCAGATAACTTAATATTTCTTTTCCCCTCAGTGTTCATGCAAAATAAACAAGAAAAACTTATTTATAGTTCCACTGTTATCGTAAAAATAACAAAACAAAAACGTTTTCATTTCATTCATATATAAGATTGAGTGCTGTAATTAATTGAGGGTACAAAGTCTAAATGTTTAATGGAATTGTCAAGAAAATACAAATGTTTGTGTTGATATTAAATAGAATTAAGCAGGTATCATTTTTAAATAAAAATAAATAATATATATATATATATATGTATATATCATAATTATTGTTTTCTCTAATAGAATACAACTTGAATACCATGATATGTTTATTCACCAATACGCGTTTAAATGTAAATGCAGCTACATTCAGTGAAGAACAAACTACAATACCTTTTACAAATTTGTGTTTTAAGTTTTATTCTAATATCATCTCATAAGTCAAGCTCAATATGTATTTCTATTGTCCTTTTCATACAGAAGAAAGAATATAAGACAATTAATTGTTGAACTGTAATTAATTGTATAATCTGAATTCACTGTTCACTCTAGCTTGACTTGTTTAGTTCTCATAGAAAAGAAAATAATATAGGTCTAGTTAAGTGCTTAAAAGGATAACTTTAAGAAAATGGTAAACTTCTTCTATTCACAAAAATAATAATGTTAGAAAAATAAAAATAATAGAACAGTATTACTAACTATAAGAATTATTCTATATAATTTAAAATTTCATTGTAAACAATATGTGTAAATATAATGAATGTACAAAACACATTGTTCGTTAAAACTAATTGCATTGTAACTTTCAGGGGCGGATCTTGGCATGTGCGACCTGTGCTACCGCACAGGGCGCCATGGCGAAGAAAAAAATTGTGGTACTTGTAATAGGAAAATAAGGACAATAATAGAAAATGATTCTTTTGTCTAAGATTTGATATATTATAACAACAAAAATGCACGAGGCGGCAGGAAACTAAAAGTGTTGGGTGTGGGGGGCGCGGCGTATATGGAAGCGGAGCGGCAGCGAGTCTGTATTTAAAAATAGTTGCATAGTTTCTGCGAAGCGGAGTACAGGGCGGCGGAGTGGGGCGCCCCACTCCGCTGCCCTGAGTGGTGGGGTGGGTATGGAGGAATATTTCACCCCCAACGGGCCCCACCTGCCACAACACAATTCCATATAACCTCCTCAAATCAGTCATCAAACTCTTTAGTAACCACATTATCGGCATAATCCATTGACCGATATGAGAAATAGACCCATTACTGTAAGTTCCAATCATTATTAACATGTCGACAAAAAAAAGCCTTCGGGTAATTTTTATAGAAAAAGAATGGCTGATATTGAAAAACAAGCCCAAAAGCATTATACGGATTTTTCCGTGGTGCCTCTGGATCAGCTGATGCTGGAGATGGACCCTCAGATGATGACGTGCTTGGATTACAATCTCAATAAACGGTACCAGGAACTGGCACATACTTTCTCACAAACATATTTAAATTATTAAACAGATTCACTGTGACTTCATAATTGTAGGTGGGGTAGGAGAGGTGATTTTAAAGTAGGAGATTAATTATTAATAAATATTATTATTATTAGCTAGAGAGAAAATTATTCCATCGATTTCGAACAAATTTCCTGTATAGGTGCACGAAAAAAGGTTTTGAAAACACCCCCAAAAGTCAGTTATTATTATTATTAGCTAAACAAGAATTTTTAGAAAGATAAGGTTTCTGCATTTAGTAGGGTACATTAAGGGCTACAAATAAGCCAAATTTGATCAAAATTTTTAGAGCCGTTTTTTATAAAAAAATAATAACAGATTTTTACTGGGTTTTTTTTTGCCAAAAAGGAGGTTGTTTTTCAACATTTTTTAAAACCCTTTTTCGTGCATCTATATAGGTCTAATTGGCATGTTTGGTGCAAATTTGTTCGAAATCGATTGAATAGTTTTTGCTGTAGCTTTGTATGCATACAGACAGACATTTTGTAAAAACCACTTTTTGGACTCAGGGGGTCCCAAAACGGATATTTCCACAAAAATCTCAACATCGATTTTTTTTTGCGATCACTATACTTTCTCTATACTGTAGTATAGTGAGAAAGTAAAATTATGACTAGAAGAATTATGGGGATTGCAGGTAAAAGAGAATATCATTTTAGTACCTTTAATTGTATACGCTGGTTAGCAAATTACAATATTAACTTTGTGCTAAAATTCGCCAAAAATATTAAATGAACCCCAATCCAAAAGTGCTCTGAACCTTTTTTGTAGAGAAAGGTTCAAAGAATTCATATATGCAATTAAAAAATTTATTGATACAAAATTGTAAAAGTTATTTTGTTACTCAAGAAATAAAAAATGTTCAGTAGCGAAAGGAAAAAGTTCAACTTTAGGCAGGGATTTACTCGTAATTTTTCCAGTACCGGAACGCTGCCGAACTAAACGAAAATACTCCCCCAGAAAAATTTTGAAATGGTCACTTCTAAAACCCCTATTTTACGTATATCTTTGGCGAGTTAAAGGGTGCAGATAATATGCTTACTTTTTATAAGAAAAGTAGGCCTACACACGTAATGTACTGTAACTATTTTTGTAATTGTATATAGCACAAAGCAAATTTTAAAGACATATATCATTTTAAGCAAAAACTTGGCAAAATGTTCCTTTTTTTAGATACTAACCTTTATCAGACATTTAAATTTCGGTAAAAGACTATAAACCTAAGCAATTTTTATGTATTATATCAAGAAATTACTTTCCTTACACAAAAACAATAAAACACAAGCAAGCTTTAGGCTAACACGAGAACAAAACACACACGCTAAATCGTCGTGCGGCCAGTGTACCTACGCTTAAATATGTTTCTCTTTCGGGGTGCCTTTCGACCTTGTATTTGTGACGGCGTTTGTCAGTGTACAGCCATTGTTTGTATGTATTCCGTGTTGCCCTCTCATTTGGGATATTTATTATTTAATTAATTAATCGTGAAATTAAATAATGAGTTATTTGCGAGAAGTATGAATCACTAAATGTGGTCCAAATTATATCATGTTTGGTCTTATTTTGATTACAATAATCTCATTAATATACTGTATTATATAAACTTTTTCATGCTAAAAAGTTTATTATATAAAAGCTAAGTATCGCTGGTTTTTAAACTTTTCGGCCGCCTCGACTTTGAATCATCGGGCTCTTATTTGTAATTGTTCACAGCTGCGCTCGCTGAACATCAAAGTCGTGCCGCCAGACTGGCAAAAGGATGTGTGGTGCTTCCAAGTTGTCCCATTTCGATTCTGAGCTGAGTTAAAACAATGACTACATATATGTAGTAGTGACAATGACTACATATCGCAACGCACCGTACTGTAGTAGTGTGGGTATATCTTGAGGGTATATCGATTGGCGATTGGCAGACGTAAAATTATGAACTTAGTGTTGTATTAATTTGATTGAGGGAGTGGATGGTCCAGTGCAACGTTACAACAAAACGTATAAAAAAATAATAAAAAGCAATACGGGAACAGCGTTTCGGTACCAGTAAACGCCTGACTTTAGGCCTACATAACAAGTAGTAAACATTTTTTTGTAATTTTGTTTATAAGTGTAAAAAAGTTCCGTAATTTAGTTCTAAATAGAACTGTATAAAAACTTTTATCAATTTCAAAATTGGTATTTTGAAAACAACTGTTTTTATGTTCCTACTACAAGGCTGCTAACAAAACATGCCAAGTTTGAAATGTCATTTTCTTTGACAAAAAATGAAATATTATTATAACAAAATGTAGAGAATAAATCAAAGAATTGAACTGTATAATTGTAAATTATCTTTTTATAAAAGTGTTAGACTAAGAATTATTTGAATTTCGAAAGTGAGGTAAATCGCACCCATGTTGTGAATACAGAAGCGGCCGCCTATTACTAGGGTTACCATAAGTTTGCCCAAACCAAATCTGGACACTAATATGTAAGGGGAAATATAATACTATACTGGAGGCTCAAATGGCAAGAGAATCAATTAATCTTAATGAACCGCTTCGAAAATAGAAACATGTTTAATTCTTACAATGAGTGAAAAATTTATAATTTAAATATTTAAAATGCTGTAATGATATCATATTTTCACAAAATAACTAATTATTCAAATTACTTAAAATTATTGAACAAATAAAAGATCACTGTTTTGACAAAATCACACTGATTTAAATAAAAACCCCGAACCACAAAACAAGGAACAAAAACAATAACTAAACAACTAAATTGATTAAACATAACTTACAATTTAGTTGTTTAGTTATTGTTTTTGTTCCTTGTTTTGTGGTTCGGGCTTTTTATTTAAATCAGTTTTAAAATTATTGATTCAATAAACCAGCAAAATAGATAGGCCTAGATAGAGGTCGATTATTTATTTGTTACTCGATATTTTTCGGAAGACATAATTTCCGACCCTTTCCTCGTCATATTTTTTTTATAAAGATTCGATGCTATGTTTAGGATTTAAGTTAGCAGCGTATATTTGCCAGTCAGTCCCCCCCCCGTGTTGGGGCGCCGGAACCATGCTTCGCACAGGGCGCCATTAACCCACGGTCCGCCCCTGGTAACTTTAAAGCATTTTGGATGTTTGTATATGAACGTTTTATACAGACAAAAACAAATCTCAGATTTGTTACTGAGACCAATAAAGTGATTTTGTAGAGATAAGAGCACTTGATTCTATACCATTAAATTACAAAAGTTCATCTCTCTGAAACCTATGGTGCTCTATTTATTCAGCATACCGGTACTGGTATCCAAAGCAGCTGTAATATATACGGTATTATGATTTTCTCTGAGTACAATGTTATTAAACATTATTAAAGCTTCATATTAAAAATGGTTCTATATGTATGAATTCATGAATGAAAATGCTTCATTTTGCAACAGATACATAGTAGAACCTCGGTTATCCAAGTTTCCGTATTAATCGAGGCAAATTAAAAAAAAAACTTGTCAAAATCAATTCAGTTAACGGTAAGTTAACTGAATTGATTTCGATAAATAATTCATAGCTTGAGAGGATTTCTCAGTAAGTGAGTTTATAATAAAATCTTTTGTGTTAGATTGAACAGAAAGAAAACAAAACTGTCCTTTGCCTTGTACATCCTGAAAACATTTCCGCTCCCTACCCAACGCAATAGTATGGTGACCTGTAGTGAACGAATAGTATAGTTATAGTGAATGAAAAAGCAGTCTTGGGCCTGTAATGCATTCCCCTCGTTGTATTTAGGACTCACCATCCATTCCTACAAGTTGTTTCTTCCCCCTGCTTCTGCATTTTGTTCTTTTGTTTTTAGCATTTTCCTCTGTCGCCTGCCAAAAAGCCACCAGTTGCCCCTAACACTGCCTCGAGTCAGCTAATTACAGCACAGAACGTCTTTCAGCCAAATACTGCAACTCTTGAAATCAAAATAGTTTTTTCCCTAATTATATCTTTTGATAAAGTATTAGGTAGATTGTAATTGGCCATGTGTAGCACTTTTATTATATATTTAAAATGTAACTTAAAAACAAAACAAAATATTCAAAATTTATTAATTTTTGGAATTTTAGCCAAGGACACATATACAATTAATTTAAATATTAATAGTTGTGTTATGTGTCCGTATATATATACAGTGTGATTGAAAAGTCCCGGAACGGTGTAATATATTTTTTACCATTATAGATAAAGTAATGAGACTTGGTATATCAATAATAGCCATAAATGTCTACTCTTTTAAGGTATTATCACTTTTTTATCCCTTAAGGGGGACGGCCCACGAGGAGTCAGACAAAATTCTTAAATAGCAGCATAGGTCGAGTTTGGTATCAAATTAAAGGTCTTAGTTAGTAGAACATTGCCGCAAACCGGACTTCGAAAGGTCCACTCTAACCAAAATGGCGGCCCTAAACGTGTTGAAATAAATTGACATAAAGTTGCTAATATCTCGAAAAGGAAGAATTTTTAGAAAAAATTTCAAGAGACAAAAAATGTTTATTTCAAAGTGCTTGACCTAAACAAAGTGCTCCCAAATCAATTTCGTAAATTGTTTTTTTTTTTTATTTTCTAAGATGAAGGAGTAAAAATAAAATTTACAAAATCGATTTGCAAGTAATTTTTTAGGTCAAGCACTTTGAAATAAACATTTTTTGTCTCTCGAAATTTTTTTTTAAAAATTCTAAAATTTGTACTGTAATTACATTACTGCTTGTACTGTTTAACCACTTTAATCGATTAAAGGGCATTTATATTTTAGCCTAAATGGCATTTTCTTGGTTGTTTTCCAAAATCCGAACAAATTGATAATCCGAACCCCCGTCGGTCCCAATTAGTTTGGATTTTCGACGCTCTACTGTATTAGGTAAATTAAAAATGTAATTACATTGATTATTCTTCACTATTAATTGTTCATTAGTTTAAAAATTCTTAGTTTGTATTCCGTATTTTCATTCAGATATCCTTTATAAGTAAATTAGTCAAATTAATAATCCATCCCATATTTTATACACAAGGTTAATAAAAGCACACATATGAGTACCTATAACAAATAAGGCTGAGAAACATAGTTCTTTGATTTTTTATTTCCTTAAATCCTGATATTGTATAAGGTAAGGATAGGCCTACTCTTTCTAATGTTAAGTAAAAAATCAAACACATTTACAGAAAGGAATAAGAGTTGCAGTCATGAACAAGATTGAATGGTGATAGATTGTTCCTGCATTCTGCAGTGTCTATTAAGCCTCGTCCACACTTGCAGACTGTGTATGCAAACAATCGGCCGACTGTCGGCCGACTGTCTGCCGACTGTTTGCAGACTGTCGGCCGACTGTCTGCCGACACAGTTTGTGATTCGAGTCTCCGTCTTGTTTTGCGTCCACACTAGAAAGTCAGTGTTTGACGACATGGTGACTGAAGAGGACGTGGTTTTAGCTTGTGCGTGCTTTATCTTTCTAAATCATGTGGCTTTCTTTGCACATAATGATCGATGTTCACGTCTAAACTGAGTTTTTAACTTTCTTATCCATTTCATCACAACTAATTTTGAAGCAATCAGCTAATTCTTGTAACGCGTCACGCTTTTTATTGCGATTTTTATAATCTGGAATAGATACATCCCACAACAATGGACGCGAATGTAGTTCCTCGATGAGTTTCATCATCGACTCTTGATTCCACGTGGTCATTTTAACTAACAAAAACGAAAAAATCCACTAAAAATATTTCAGTGGGAATAAATCACCAGTAAACAGATCACTATGCACACGATCTGACTCTCTACTGAACTAGAAGCAAAGGGTTTGAGGGTTGCATTAAGGCCACACTACACTACGGGCCGGAATGCCCCCTCCACTTAGGTAATACTAAAACACAATGTGTACCATTAAGCTACACAATATTATTACATATAAATTTGTATTTACAAATTTATTAAATCAAAATACACGCATATATGAGTCACTTATTAAAGTTAAAATAAAATAATATACGTTCTTTACAAAAGTATAAAATGTTTAAAAAAGTATGGTAATATCACTTTACAGTATAAAGTATTTTGCACATTTTGCATATAAGTATTTTGATAGTCGGCCGACAGTCTGCGTGTTTCCCATTCGTTTGGAAAACAGAAAACACTGTCTTTTGTCTCCAGAAACACAAAGTTTATCGGCGGACAGTCGGCCAACTGTCGGCAGACTGTCCGCCGACAGTCTCCGGAGACAAGAGAAAACACCGGAGAGACAGTCGGCCGACAATGTTTCCGCAGACAAGTCTGCAAGTGTGGACGGGGCTTTACAGTACTTGTATGTTTAACACTAATGTGGAAATATCTGTTTCACAGGCACAAGGGTAAATTTATTTTTATAATAGTGGCAATACTGAATGACCGGGTTCACTGATCTACTTAATACCTTCCTCCCCCTCTCTCCCCTACTCCAAGGTATAGTTTTTGTTCAGTCCAATCAAGCGATTGGTCGTGATAAATTGAGTTTTAAAATTGTATTGGTCTATGTGATGGTGTGTTTCGCTTTGTGTGAATCAAGGCATGAGAGACGGGTGTTTCTATTGACAGGCTTTCAAGTGCTTGTTGACTTTATTGTTTGCACATTTTAATTTCTTGTACTTTCACATATCAAAATTTATCTTCCAGGTACTATATTAGTGATAGAATTCGTATAATGTTCGACTGTGATTATGATGTACAGTTATTAGGTAGGAGTGATGAACTCGATGATTCAAATGCCGATCCTGATTATGTTTTTTTTTTTATGATGAGGAAGCTACTGCATCAGAAAATTCAGAACCAGATGAAAATAGTATGTTAGAAGAAAACAACTGAGAACGATTAGAATGTTGTACTTGAGAACTTACCAGAGTTTTTTATGGAGTGTATTATAAAAACAGAATATGAGCTAATCAATGGAACCATACATCCCCTCCAACTTTGGTGAGATCTCTATCCCGGAATATTATTAGAATGGGTTTACCAGCCATAAAATTATGTGCCAAAGCATTAGAAAATAATCCATCTAAATCGTACGTGATGAAACTGTTATTTGACAGTGCAATTACTGAAATAATTGTAATGATCACAAACTAAAAAGTGTGAAATCAAAACCAAGCAACAGAACAAATAAAACAATAATTGTTTTGTAATTGTTATTCATAACAATAAGGAGAAAAAGAAGCCAGAGGAATAGGCTTCTATAATACTACAAAATGTCAGGTAGATTTGGCCTTTTGCCATATTTTATAGACTTTTAAGTATTGGAAATGCAAATTATTTTATGATTTATATGAGTTTAAAAAAATCCAATCATGGCAAGCATAAATACGTGAAACATTTAGAATATGAGCTAATTACGCCCCTTCGTAATTAGTCTAATCTTCGTTTGAGACTAACAGAAACCACAAATGATTTGAAATTAAGCATTTAGAAAGTTTTAGGAGAAAGCGTAGCTCAAGAGAACAAGTACAGCAGCCTCTCAAGTGATAGAATATACAAGATTAAAACATGCCTCTAAATCTATTTGTTACTTTGTGTGTACTATGCGAAGGAGAATTGAATGAAAATAAAAGTGAAACCTTGTAAAACCTATAATGTAGATTATTAAATTTGATCATGTTATAAAATATTTCAAAACATTTTTACCAGTTTCATATTTTTTATATAGTTATTCTCACTGTTGGGAAATTAGTTTTTAACCAAATACATTAATAATTTTTCATAAAAACATGTCTATTTCAATTAATTTTCCTTCAAATTCAAAATAAAATTATAAATAGTGTGTAGTAGTTTGTTAGACCGGGCTTTTCTCTTACCGTTATAATATATATGTTTCCATATACGTGTTAATGATGTTATTAAATTTGTACTTATTGCTGAGCTAATATAAAATTTGTTTTTCACACATTTATTAATATGTAGATATTCTGTGGTGGCTTACTAAAATATATTGAAGTTTAAGTAGGCTTTATGTTAAATAAGAAATACTATTTAAATATTAATGTGTGTATCTTATATGTTTAGTTTATTACCAAAGCAAAAAGATCATTCAACAAGTTTAAACATCCAACATTTTAAAAATAATGTACAATTTTCTCAGGCTTTTTGATGACAAAAAGTTTGCCTTAAGTCTACTTCAGTAAAAACTCAACAAAAACCCTTCAATTCTAACCTTTCATTATATTGGCGTAGGTTTAACAAATGATTATTGGTTTTTAATTTATTTGAAAGTTTATTTTTAGTAATATTTGATAGTAGATTGAACAGATAAGGGTGTATTCGTTTCAACATGTTAGTATATAATTACATTAGATATTAAGATTATATAATTAAATCACAAGCGATCTCTTTTCAACTTATCTGTTTCTATTGCCATCATGCCTCTTCGAAAGAAGGGCCAGTTCTGTGATCTTTTTAAACTGTTTTAAATCCTCTCTACTTTAAGTTATAAAATGCAATTTTTCAATATGGACAGGAAACTTTGTAACATCATAGTTCTGGGAGTGTACTTGATGATTCTATTTTCAGCTGAATTCGCTGTGCTCAATATGCAAGTAAGTAAATAGTAGTTTTTATTGACTTTGAAGGTGCTTGCAAAACTGTAATTGTTTTCAATGAGTTATTTATTTTTTAAATTGTATTTGTAATAATTTAGTTCAATTAAAAAATAGTAATTTAAATTTTGTATTTATAAACTGTAAAATTAAGGATTAACACCAGTTCAAAGAGAAGCACAATCTCATTCACTCTCTTAAAGAACATGGCGCCCATACCCATGGGCAGAGGGGGGCCACGGCCCCTCCCTATCTCTCAGGGAAGGGAAAATATGTATATTATTAATTATAGTCAGGCATTTTTCTTTTAATAGAATTATTTAAAAGTCAGAAACATAGAAATGGTTTAGCACTAGAATATGTTTTTAATGTTATGTGCCGTTTCATTTTACACATACAAACTTATTTTATTTTTTACAAGAGTTCAAGCATAAGCTGCTGGGTCGCTGCTTGGTGCGGCCTCTAGGTGTGGTGTAACTTTGTGTATTCATCGACAGTATAAAGGCCCAGACTCAATGCTGTGTGGCTTAATATTTCACTTGAACAGTCAAATTGGCTTGCCAATATTTAAACATTTTCTGGGGGAGGGAAAAAATTTCCCCGGACCCCTTTTCCTGAAGGAGCGGAGGGTACTCCTTAAACCCCACACCCCTGGGTCTAGTTACCACTAGAAAATATCATATGGGTGCCCTTGTAAAATACATACACCTTTAAAATTCTAAATTTTTTTACAAATGGTTATAATGCTTAGACTAAATGCACATACATCTATTTTCGGTCGAACGGTAAGATACTGTATGTTATTTTAAAGTGTGTGTTCCTTAATGTCACATCTTTTGTCAGTGTTGTTGGTTAAACTTCAGAGGCTATAATCACTTCAAAATTTAGTAAAATGAATCCCAAAATGTTGCCATGTCAATGTTGTACTGTCGTCTCAGGCATTGGAGGCTTGATGAATCATAAAAGAGAACAAGCAGGAACGTCAACACACCCGTTCAAGAAATTCGAGAGAATTACATAAAATTCTTCAACTACTATTTTTGCATGTCAATTTAAATAGGCTACCTAGATTAAGGTAGTTATATTATTAGAAATAAATGTATACATATATAAAAGGAAAACGTTTATATAGTAAAGGCTTAATAAATAGTTACCGGTTATTATACAACATAAACGGTACCAGGAACTGGCACATACTTTCTCACAAACATATTTAAATTATTAAACAGATTCACTGTGACTTCATAATTATTGTAGGAGGGGTAAGAGAGGTGATTTATTAAAGTAGAAGATTAACTAATAAATATTATTATCTAGAGAGAAAACTATTCGATCGATTTCGAACAAATTTTCACCAAACACGTCAATTAGGCCTGTATAGATGCACGAAAAAAGGTTTTGAAAAAAAACCCTCTTTATGGCCAAAAAACCCTCCAAAATCAGTTATTATTATTATTAGCTAAACGATAATTTTTAGTAAGATGCGGTTTTTTGCATATGGTAGGTACATTAAAGGCTACAAATAAGGCAAATTTTATCAAAATCGTTAGAGCCGTTTTTTAAAAAAAAATATATTAACTGATTTTTTGGGGTTTTTTTTGCCAAAATGGGGGTTGTTTTTAAAAAATTTTCAAAACCGTTTTTCGTGCATCTATACAGGCCTGCTTGACATGTCTGGTGCAAATTTGTTTGAAATCGATCGTATAGTTTTCGCTCTAGCGTTGTATACATACAGACAGACATTTTGTAAAAACCACTTTTTTGGACTCAGGGGGTCCCAAAAATATTTCCAGGGGGTCCAGATATTTCCACAAAAATCTCAACATCTTTTGCGATCACTATACTTTCTCTATAGTGAAAAAGTAATATAAATTGAATACATTTGGCTCATTAGATGTGTGTTTTGTTTTCACAACACAAATTAGTTTCCCCTTACCTAAATAAAAAAATTCATATTTTTTAGATAAAATTACTTGTTTTTACTTGGAAAAAACAATATGAATATAACTTAATTTACTTAGAACTATAATTACAATTTAATTCAAAGCAATTGTAAATTACATCTTGCAAATACCATTGTTGATTCAGGCGAATAATTGATTACCATTGAACATATTGTTTCCAGAAAACCATAATCTCCAGCATACACGATGAGAAGCCAGAGTTTAAAGTAGAAGGGTATTCAGTAACTGGAATTGCCTATACAGTATTCTCCATAACAGTTTGGCTGGCTCCTTCATTCATCAGTCTGTTAGGACCACGGCTGTCTATGGTTTTTGCAACACTCGGTTACATGTAAGTAATTCAATATCTTTTACTTTAACATGGTTTAAAAATCAATTATATTATCACCTCTATCTATATAAAAGTGCAAACTTTAAGTACGGTATAGTAAAAAGTAATCCCAATGTTAAGTAACCTTTTTGATTCAAAGGGAACCTTCTAAAGTATATATTTCAAAAAGAATGTATTGATGTTTACTAGTTGAAATTTTAAGTTTAACATTTTCTTTTGCCTTAAAAAAATAAGAAGAAAGTTGTACTTTTATATTAGAAGTCCTGGGAAAAGGACTTCCCACTGTAATGTATTGCGGGTGCATTGTGTACTGGTACTCACTTAACATGTATTTTGCTAAATAATCTGGCAAATCTCCACCATTACAATACTTCATAACAAGGTAGACATTATGAGAGGATTACAGTCCAACAACATTTTCATGATTGAGTTCCTTTAATATCATGATTTTTTCCAAAAAGACTTTTAAGATTTTTCTTTGTGAGACTTTTATTACAACTATTGGCCTTGGGTCGCTACTAAGTCTGCCCTTAAAAACAACTGCAAAAGCACCATGGCCGATCAAGTCTATACTACTACATTCGTAATCACACATAACTTATATTGCTGATTTTTAGAGACAGAAAGAAAACTAAAAATTTGCAAGGGAAATTATTATTCCTTATAATTACATTTTATTTCTACTTAACGTTGACTTTAAATAGATGACAATATGAAATATGACCCCTTTCACATTTTTATAGAAATCTTGTAAACTAATAAATAAAGACAGTTTCTTATATATTATTAGTTTACAATATAGACTTTCAATTGTAAAAACAAATACCAAAAATACAAATCCATTATTGTTTTAATGAACTACAAAAATACACTGGAAAAAATATTATACTTTTTTTAGTACTAACTCGTCCAACAGATTTTAAATTAAACATAAGCTATGTGTACTAAATGTATTTTAAATATTTTAAAATTATTTTCCTATGAGAAATTATTAGTCAATTGTGACCAATTGGTTAAAAGTTACCTCCCATGAACACATTATACTTAGGACTCCACATTTTGCAAATTTTTTCCACGTGTGTTTATTATAAACCTTTTTCACAAAACCATTCAAAGAACTGCCATACAGACTTCAAAAATACTGGTTTCACTCTGGGATTACTCACTAGATGACACAATTTACCACAGTTTAGAGTAGTTCTCTGTATTAATTAAGGTTGGAGGAAACATTATGTTTTTTAAAAGGAATTTGTTCCAGAGTTTATTTGTTAGCATTCAGCGTGGAAGAGGCATGGGCAATGTACACAGCTGCCATCGTTGTGGGGATGAGCGAAGCGTTGTTATGGACATCACAAGGAAATTATCTCGTACTAAACTCAGAACCTCACACAATAGACAGAAACATTGGTATATTTTGGATATTATTTAGTTCTGCGTAAGTTGACAATAAACTTAATGCACTTGCATGATTCAAAACTACATACCTGAAACCATCAACCATGATTAGTAAACTTTTTCTCCTTTATTTTTCTAGTCAAATTAGAAACAATCATGTTTTGTCTCTCTTTTTAATGCTTAAAAAAATTATTTAGAATACATATGGAGTATATATTTAACATTTGCCGAACTTATTCAGGCTAATAATACATTCTTTGAAAGGTAAATGCAATTTCGTCGTTATAATACTCCCATTGCTTCTTACTTTCCCATTGGCCAATAAAACAAGCATTGTTAATTATCTACAATTGCATTTTTCTTAATGATACCTAACAGAAAATTCAATGTCCAGTTCAAACTTACAAAATCATTAACTATTGTAGAACCGTATGGCCTTTATAAACTCCATAAGTTATCTCCAGTGTTTCTAAGGTTGTTTTATTTGTTATGGGTTTGCAGATGGTTTAAACAAATTTTGCAGTAGGCCAAATCTAAAACAACAAAAAACCAGTAGGCCACTGTGACAGTAAATCATAAATCAACCATTTAAATTTGTAATGATTTTTGTGTGATATTTAAGTAGTTTATTTCAACTTTTAGTACTAACAAATCTAAAATTCAATACAAATTAGCTAAAGAAATACTACAAATTTATACTGTCTAAACAGATACATTTGAATTTTCAACAGATATTTTTGAAGGGTTTATTTCCTTTTGCAGAAATTAATAATATTATGGTGTATACATTTTCATAGTTTTCTGAGTAAGTAGAAGTTATTGGTGCTGTTCACTACATGCACCTAATATTTCATACATTTATAACTTACCTACTAACAGAAGTCCATTCCCAAGATAACAAACCCTGTTTCATTACTAGAGTTACAAATTTATCAAGTAACTTATTTACTTTTACAAAGTTGGATTTTTGACTCTAAATGTTTTAGATTTGGCAGACAACATTACTTAAACTTAGTCTTCCCTATGTTGTTTGTGTCTTGTTGTTGGGTTAAAGAAATAAAAAAATATTTGAATTAACACTTTATTATTTTAATATTTCCATAGAGAACTCTACGGGAACCTATTTATTTACTTTAAAATGGAAGGTAAAAAGTATATCGATGGAGAAACCCGCAAGTTTGTTGTATACGTGATGAGCGTTGTTGCGGGGTCTTCACTCTTTATGTTCTGCCTTTTGGGGAAACCAAAGTCAAAAGAAGAAGATGTTAAGAAAGAAGGTCCCGTAGAAGCTCTGAAGCTTACTTGGTCTATATTCACAACAAAGAACATGATGCTTCTATGCATCACATTTAGTTTCATAGGTAAATATATTTCATAGATAATTTGAAAACAAAGCTGATAAAAAAATGTGTTTTAAAAATTATAAATGAATTATAACAACACAAACTTTGTTTTAAATTTGTAGGTATGCAACAGGCATTTCGATGTGGGATATATAGCGCCAGCGTAGGGTTTACTTTACAGTTTGGGGATAAAGCCAAACAGTTAGTAGTACTTTCTGGAATCTTTCTTGGATCTGGTGAATTTATAGGTAAGGAACCTACCTAACAAGTTGTTGGTTGTGAAGATTAAATAACTGATCAAAATTTTTTAAGTTGGTTGCTGTGGTAATAAATTTAAATGAATTCATCAAACTTGTACGTGTTGCTAAACTTTTGATCCAAATCAGCTGTTTTATCTGTAATAGGGCTGGGATTTTCAAGAATTAAAATCAAAATTTTGCAAACCCTTTACTGTGAGATTGGACCCCATAAAAATACCTTCAATATTTTGTATTTTTATCTTAAGCAGTTTTTGCTCTACTTCTCTCATACAGATGTTGTCAGACTATATTTAAACTATTTTGAGAAAGACTGTCTCATTTTTTAAGTATTTGTCTCAAAATTAGGTTAGTTATTAAATATGTGTGTCAAATTTCATGTTTGAGGGCATCACATGGTGAATCAGTAAAAGGTTTGATTAAATTTTGTAAAAAATTACAAATTTAAGTTTTTACAAAAAACATTTTTAGGGGTTGACATATTGAAAATTTGTACATTTTGCAGATTTTTAGTTACATCTAGCAACAGGTCAACAAGTGTACTAAATTTCATGCTTAAAGGGACATTTGGTTTAGACTGAGTTTTTTAATATGTTAGTGAAGGAGTCAGTGACCACATAGAGCTATTCCATTACATGTGTTCATTTTATCCTTGAAGTAGTTAGTATATATAAAATTATTGTTGAACTAAAGTATAAGTTTTTGTTTATGAAGGTGGGCTGTATCAAATCGCTTTAAGCGGATTTACCAAAAGATATAAATTTGGCCAAAGTGTTGTGGTAGCGACTGGCCTTGTATGCCAGCTGGTTGCATATTTCCTAACATATCTCAACCTGCCTGACAGTTCAGTCTTTGGTAACACAATGGACAAGGCCATTATTGCCAGCAAGTAAGTAAACAAATTATAGATAAACCAATAAAAATTGTCTATGACGTATTTTAATAATTTATGCATAAAAATCCTTTGCATAAAATACTCTCGCTCGAGTTGAGAGAATGTTCTGGAAGGCATGCTTGATAACTCTCAGACATAACTAGAAGGCAGTGTCTTCATTAGAACAAAATGAAGATGAAAAACTGAACCTATTCATGTCACATCTTGTAAATGCTCAAAGTGACATCAACAGTTACATGTAAGCATACCCAGATGTTCTAGATCAGTAGTTCCCAATTGGTGGTACGCAGATGGGTTCATTAAAAATACAAGTTTTCATATCTAGTGTAAAGAAGGACAAGGTTTTAAAGAAGGATTATTAAACTAGACATAGAAGCTCAAATAAGAAATATCCACCAGGAAACTTCTGATAAACATTTTAGTGTTGGGGAATTGTAAAAACAATCACATTTAACAGCTTTTTCAGTTTTATTGATTTATGTTCTGTACTTTGTATAATTTATACTTAAGTAGATTATATGTAAGTAGATTATAAGTCAGTTGGTGACATGAACATAGAACTTAGTTGACCTTGTTCAAAAGGTATATCATAATCAGTGGTGCCTACATACTTAAGTATGGCAGTCACTGTGGTTTACAAACAAAGAATTAAAATAATTGTTTGATATCTCAGATCAAATGTTTCAGAATTTGAAATCAAGATACTTTCAACGGTTAGGTAAATTCAATAGAATACCTTGATAATGTTTTGAGGCACACCAGTAAGCTGATCAATCCTCTAAAAAAATTCAAACATAAGTTAGTTTAACCTTGATTTCTATTACTGTATAGTGATTGACTCCTTATATAGTATACGTAACCCAGATAATTGCATCTTGTTTATTTCCTTACTACGTAGTAAGGGAACTCTGAACTTTAACTTTTCCATTTTATTTAGTTGTGTTCAATGATGTGATTTACTATGTACAAAATAAAATCCAATCCCTGACTTGGTTTGTTCTTCATCATCTATTAACCTAAATAGCAACTACTTGGATTTAAGAATTGTATTAAATTTGAAATTCAACATTTACATAAATTTTTAAGTAGACATGACCAGTGAAATACAATTTTGTTTCAGTGTAAACATCGCAATGACTTGCAGTGTCCTGCTGGGATTGGCTGATTGCTGTTATCACACACAGATGTACTCAGTTATGGCGTTAATGTTTCCTCACAATAGTGCTCAGACATGTGCTATTTATAAATTTACAAAGGTAAAATAAAGCTATACTTTAGTAAACTACTTCATTTACACAATTTTAAACATAATTCAAAATACCCATTGACGATTTAATAACTATTAAAGTAATGTTTATCAATAAATAATATAGTAAGGCAGTGGCATACATTCTTTATACATGTGGAAGTGGCATTTCTTTTTAAATTTTTGAATGTGTAACAAGCACATAAAACACTTATCCTATGTCTTTATATAGCCTGTAACTGTATACCAGTCTTGAAATCATAATTTTCTAAATATGTTTGAACACTTTGTTCACTTGAACACTTTATAAAAAGTTGAAATAAATTTAATGTTTAAAGTAATCACTAAATATTGTTTTGTTTATCTTCCACACTCCAAAACATGTAGATATGGCCAGTACTAGAAATAACAACGACAATAAAATACATACACAATTAAACATGAACTAATAAAACTAAATAAACAAGACATGTCTTGAAATATGGATAGGTGACTTCTTAGCTTGGTAGCAGTGTCAAGGTCACTGCTTAGAAAAGATGAGCCTTAGGCGGATGCTCCAGAGAAAGGAAAAATAAAACAGTGAAATAAAATTAACATAAATAATTTAAAGGGCTCTTTGCACCTCACATAGTACATTTTTAAAACACAAAAATTAAAAAACTAAAACCAACAATGCGAGTAAAACAAATACTAAATAATAAAATAAATCAAGTAATAATAAATAATACCAAGCCTATTACAATATAAATAATTAAATTATACTATACTTATATTATAAAAAAGTATAAGCAGCACTGCCACATTACTATAGAAGAATTTTCTAATCCGGGACTAACTAGTATTAAATACTGGGAGTTTAATATGAATTTTGTTCCTTGTTACGGGAACTACCAAAAATACCTTTGTATAAGATTATAGAAAACTTAATTGCTTTTCAAATGATTTAACTCACAAATTGTACTCGGGCTTATGAGTGGTAGAAATTGCGCAATTATCTTACATACTTAATGAAAGAAATAATTTTATCGGGGGTTACCTATTAATTTTGTTCCTTGTTCCGGGAACTGTACCTAAAATAATTTGCTTTGTAGTAAATTTAATTGCCTTTTGAATGATAAAACTCACAAATTGTACTCGGGCTTATATACTAATCAAATCCCTACCCAAAAACGATTAAAGTCCGCCATTTTGAATCGTATCGAAAAACAAAAAAAAAAGTGTATTTGAAGAATCCTACTAGAACCCTTTCACCAAAAAATCTGCAATTTCGAAGCATATTTACCATACCACCACTTATCAATCTGGGAATAAAACATGTATATATACAGTAGAACCCCTCTTAACCGGTCAGGTCGGGACCGAGACCGGTTACGAGTTTGGCCGGTTGATCCGAGGTTCCCGTAAAAAATAGATTTTAGTTCAAAAATAACCTACAGTACATATTTCATAAATAATAAAGGAAATAAGACGTCATTGCAACTGATTCTATTGTATGTACTGTACATACACACACAAACAAACACTAACAAATTACATGTAAACATTTTAACTTCCCTCGACTCCTTTTCTCCCCTCCTGTTTTCAAGCACTTTTGCTCTCACGAAATTCAGTAGGTTCCGAGAAATAAACAGATGAAGAAAGAGAAACAAAGGATGCCGCTTGGTTAATTGATTCCAATAAAAAATAATACAGTTGCCGTGGGAAGCAAGATTTGATCCCCCCTCTTGCTTCCACGGCAAGAATCAATCGACAAGGCGGCTTCCTTTGTTACGCTCCTCCTCCCCCCTTTTCCCTGCCACAACATTAACACATACAGTAGCACAAATAACATTGCGTCATCCCGAAATGTCCGTCAAATAATCGATGTTTGAGACTTCGGCCAGTTAATATATTTGATTTTTTTGTTTCTTGAAATAGGCCGGTTAAGCCGAGGACCGATTGATCCGAGGCCGGTTAAGAGGGGTTCTACTGTAATATCAATTAATTAATTTTGAGTATCGCCTCCAAAAGGTCTGAAACGTATAGAAAAGAAGTCCTACCCTCCTCCGACCAACCGTTTTCAAGTTTGGCTCTTATTTTCTTCTAAAATTCGGCTAACAACACATCCATACAATACAGACATTGACGACACATCAATCAATCAAAAGGAAAAACAAACATTCCATCTTTAATTTTAGAAATATTCATCAATGTTATCTTATATAATTTTTTTTTTTAATGTACAAATAAGTAGATTTCTTCGGTAAGATAACATATCAGGAGAATGATATCACTAACAAACTTTCTGTAACAAAATGATAACTGTTTTACATCTTTCAGGGCGTGCTTGTGGCCACATCATTCTACTCATCAAGCCATCTGGGTCTTCATACACAAATCTCAATATTAGTTCCGATGGCATTCATTGCCAATATATCATATAATATAGTCCTGAGGAGTGTAAAGAACAAGATCAGAGAAAATAAAGACCACCAATTGGAAATGAGTAAAGATATCTGTTCGTAAAACTGATTAAATCACATATTTCAATAGGAAATCTGAAATAATGTGGAATCATTTATGGTAAGACCCTGTGGCAGGAGTGATCTATGTGCCAATAAAAACCTTAGATCACATTTAGGAAAACCATTGAAGTGTATGTAGTTTGGAATATCAGCTCCCACGAGTATCTACTTCAAAGTATGAATTGTTGTTGGCTGATCTACATTTGGTATTGTTTATCCTCAAAATAAAAAAGTTAAACTAATAAACCTTCAGCAATTATTATACACCAAATAGCTGTTACCGTAAGTTATTATTGCAGCTATTTGGTATGTAATCTATATAATAAAAATGAATGATTGTTCCTTTGTAAGCGCATCACTTGAGAATGGCTGGACCAATTTGGCTATTTTTTGTTTTAAAATGTTCGTAATAGTCCAAACTAGGTTTTTATATAAAGAAAAAATTTAAAATTTTAAAAAAACTAAACAGCCTCTTTTGTATGGACTCAAAACCATAGCGTACAAAAACAGCTGTTCGTATAAAAAGCTTAGTAACACGTCATGTTTGTTTACATTCATTACCATAGCAACTTTACTTATCAGTTTATTATTCTTCAAAACCAACAGCTTTTTAAATTTATATTGAACTTAAAGCAAACAAAAACAAAAATCAACTAATGCTTAGTATATTTTAATTTAATTCAAACATTGGTTGTTACATATTATATATAAAATAGCTGATTTGAATAAAAAACTGCACATATTTTTAGGTTATGCCTACAATGAACCAAAACACGTTTATTTGCAACCAATTGGGCTAATTTAAAATCAGGTTTTTTACAATTCTTCACAACTATCAGTTGTTTTTAGATTTTGTAAAAGTAAACAAAAGGTTTACTGTATTATCTATAGACCTAAAGATTTACAAAATCTAATTCTAAATTTGTGTAGCATATTCTCAAGTGGTATAAAAATCATTTTGCAATTCGACTATTTAAGTCAATGTAATGAAATGGAATAACTACCCTTTAAATTAAATCAAGCAATAGCGAAGCATTGCTGGGTCCGCTAGTGCAGAATAAATATGCGAAATATTTGGACGAAAGATATTTTTAACTTTTGAAATTTTTATTACAAAATATTCACACAAAAAACTTCATACTTCTAAATTACAAATCTAAACAACTAAAAGAGACATAATGTATGTATAGCTTAATGGATTGTATATTATGAATAATATGAATTAGGTTAATTACCTAATACAAATATACTCCGTCAATCAATCCAAATTGATTTCCAGATGGATTACCGGTTTCGACGGCTAGCCGTCATCATCAGATGTGTATTCAAAATGAAGTTGTTTAGTCTGCTAAGGCGTCGTCTTCTTATTGGCACATTAACTTAGTTAACCGAGTACAATATTGACGACCAGCCGGCATATACATTTGACTCTTGTGTACCGATGTCAATATCGGTTCGCGTACTTAACTAAGTGAAAAACGATTTGTGGTATAGTAACATGTTTTATCTAATTTATTATATCATTTATCTTTTAACTAAGTTTAATGTGCCAAAAGAAGATGCCTTAGCAGGCTAAACAACTTCATTTTGAACATGCATCTGATGATGACGGCGTAGCCGTCGAAACGGTAATTCATCTGGAAACCAATTTGGATTGATTGACGGAGTATATACTAGGTAATTAACCTAATACATATTATTCAACTAAAAGAGCATTACAGAAATACTTATGTCATCAATCGGCAAAAAAAAAGTTATGTTGTAATAGAAAACTAGATATTAATTAATAATAATCGTAATTATGTCTATTTTAACCAAGCATTTAATGCAGAACGTTATTTGTTCAGATATAAATTTTAAGAATTAATCACTCCTTTTCGATTGGTTGCACGAAATGTCACCTTTTGGACGCCCTTGCATTCAACCTTTAGTAGTGTTAAAATATAAGTAGACCTTATATCAAATTAATTTATAAATTTTCTACTTTTTATAATTCATCTTAAAGGACTAAATTATTTTGTTATGTAAATAATCGTATGTTTGTAATTTGTTGTAATTAGTTAGTTACATGTATTTAAGTGTATAAATAAAATATTTTATAAATTTTATTTAAAATGAATCATAGAAACTAAGTGGACCTTTTATTTGCACATGTAATCAAGACACCCAATGACTATTTGTGAGACTAATTTTACAAGAAGAGGCGCAAGTATTGAAAAGCGATAGGTCTGTAATCGAATAAAACAAGAGAATTCGGCGAAAGTGAAATTACGATATAAATCTTGTGAGCTGTGGCAACTGAGTGTCACTGTCTTTTGTCGTAGCAACGCCAAACTTGCCAATTCTAAGGGAGAGGTTGTCCGTGCCAGTCAGTCACTGGTTGTTACTGTATGAGGATATGCCAGCAGTGAAGGACGGATATCATCTTGCAACACTGTTTTTCCGAAACGTACAACACCAATATCTTTACATTTTGATTCTGCCTATACCTTACTTGACTAAAGTAGGACGTATTTCAATGTGTTACTAATCAAACTTGTAGTTAATCATTGACTTTAATTGTAAAAAATATAGAAAATATTAAAACATTTTCTAATTATTGGAGGATAATATGAAAAATAAAAATACAGAAGATAACATTTGAAAATCTGTGTTTCTCATTTTCAACACCACTTTTAAAATACCATCACATTTGATTGACTTGATATAATACAACTTGACCACAAATATTATGTACTTATTTCAATTTGATGAGTATTAATTTAAAAATCAATAGCAATTAAATGATTTCATGAGATCCAATAAGAAAGAAAATGTGAATACTATTATTGGTAAGTATAAATAATAAATCATATTGAAAACTACAAAGAAAATGTAGCAATAGTTGAGGGTTTATTTAGCTGGGTCACCATGCAAAAATTTTCTTTATCTACAAAATTTGGTTGGAATATACACCTTGTTTTTACGTCTATTTTCGGGCAATGTTGGGGAGATTTTTAAATAAATCTTTATTCTTCTGTTGAATCTGTAAATAGGCAGCAGAGAATTTTGATATGCGTTGTGCAATGTTTTTGCAAACTGCTTGTAATTATCAAAATTCCTATCTTATCGTTCAGCATAAGATAAATAAATTGATAACGATCAGATACCACTTTGACACACTTAAATTTCTTCCAATGTTTAATACAGCACAAATACTAATATAATTTCAAACAATATTTTACTAAATACTTCTTTGTTTTTTCTAACAAATGTTAAATTTACACAATAAAATTGACTAGTCTTAAAAGGCATTCATATTTGCAAAACATTGCACATACTTTATGTTTATCCCTGTAAAAATGATTCTAGATTTTTTATTAAAAAAAAACTGATAAATTGGATATAAAACTACAAACTGTAACCAATCTTTCAAAGTGTAAGACTACAGCAACAAGAAAATACAGTACATCCCTAGTACATAAAGTGGATGTTTTTGGTACAGGTTATGAATATAACCAGGATAATAGTACAGGATACTTTTTATCACACTACACTAGAATCATACAAACACTTAATTTAATTATATTATTAACTTTTCTAAATATTTTAAACAAGATTCAACTTATGAGTGATAGTGCTACTATCAGTGTTGTAAAACAGTTGAACTTTTTGATGAAAATGTTGTAATTTTAAAGCATAGCAATGCATTGTTTACGTACAATACTTTTTGGTCCTAGTACAATAACATACTTTCAGGCCTTAGTACCAAAAAGAACTCGGCTGGTTATTGAATCAGGTAACTTCTTTAGCAAGTAGTGAATGCCTACAATAGTCACTTTACAGACATAACACATGCATTTAAAACATCAGTTTATTTTGCAGTATAATAAAAAATGTAATACTAAATATAAAAGTTGTCTAAAGTATTTTTTCCTTGCTGGTCAGAATACTAAAAGTTAAAAGATGACAAGAAATTTCAGAAGAGAATATTTAAAAAATGTTTTTCATTTTTCTTAGTTAAACACTTGATACAAATTTTGTAACTGGCTAAAACTTCTACTTAAATAAAAACAAAAACATACAATTTCATATTTATTTAATGTTTACAATTTAATGAGTTACAGTATAAAATTATTCAACTTCGGAAGTAAGAAAACAATTGTTGTTCATAGGTTCTATTGCTAAACTTCTCTCTCTCTCGACGCCATGTGTCTCATTAAGTTGTTTACAAATTTTTCTACTTTTTTAAAGTCTTGTATTATTTCTGTTTTGAATTGTAAACACTGAAACAAATAATTCAAAATCATTATTCGTTTATCTAGTAAACAATTATATTACAAAACTGTAACATATACATAAATTGTAGGAAACGAATGCTTAAGCCGGTTCTACACGATGTTACCAACGCTCGCTCCAACGTTGAACTGAATGTTTGAGACAAGTATGTTCGACAGATGGTGCAGCGAATGTTCCTGCTACACGGAGAATCGAATGTTTGATCCAATACTTTAGAAAACAGTTTGGTACAAACGTTTGACCAGTTGCAAAAATGGACATGGATGATAGTCTATAATAATATATCTTTTAATTGTAGGCCTACATATTTATCGAGTTAAAAATTCTCACATCATATTTAGGTAGGCCTAGATCAAATTTGTTTCTAAATAGTAATTTTTTAAATGTATAGTATCTACTTAATCTGCCTGTGATTTTTGACGGGAACTTACTAGTATGAAATATAAATTGTACCTATGAAAATGTAAATGAATAATATTAATGATTAAAAACAAAGACGGGTCTTTGATGGGAATGGAGAGTAAATAGTGCTTCATATGAACGAGTCGTGTAGCAGTTGAGTCGAACCAACGAACATTTTCCTTCAAACATTGGAGGCATCCCTTTGACTCAGTGCAAGAATACCGACATCGGCCGGAACATGGTCAAATGCGAACGTTCGATGCTCGTTATTGGACGTTGGTTGGTTGATATGGCGAACCATGAAACGTCCAATGTTGGAAGGTGATCATAGCATCTTGTAGAACTGACTTTACCTTAAATTAAAATGAACGAAGTAAACAGTGAATGTTTACATTACATATATGTAAGAGTAAAGTTAACAAAATGACATTTCAACCATGAAATAAATATTAACGAAACAGGGAACGTTGTGTCTTTATTTAGGAAATAGCTGTACTGATAGTGTTTATTTTTGAGTATTGGTTGCAGGTCATGTTTTCATTAATGATGTATACATTTTGTACTTGATGTATAGCTTTACAATACTCTATAATATGTATTTTTCTTGAACTTATAAACCAATGTCATGTCAAATCATTGAAATACAGTATATCAATAAATTTAAAAAGAATATTGAATCTAACAATAAGTTTTGGTTTCAGTATCTATTTGATTTATCTCATAAATTTGGCACATTTGAAATTGATTACATACAATCAAATAAATGTTAAATTAAAATCTATTAATGTTCACAAAATTGTCTAAAATATGTAAATAGTTAACCCTAGAACCGGCGGCTTTAACGAAAATGGATTTTTTGGCATGTGCAAGCATTTTTTCAAAAATTCGCCAAAAATAGTAAATGAACCCCAATCCAAAAGTGTTCCATAGCTTTTTTTTTAGAGAAAGGTTCAAAGAATTTATATATGCCAGTAAAAAAATGATAGATGTAAAATTTACAAAGTTATTAGCTCAAGAAACAAAAAATGTTCAGTTACGAAAAATAAAAGTTCAACTTTAGGTCTACATAAGAAGTAGTAAACATTTTTTGTAATTTTTTCCATAATTGTAAAAAAGTTTCGTAATTTAGTTCTAAATAGAACTGAATAAAAACATTTATCAATTTAAAATTTCTTATTTTGATTACACCAGTTTTTATCTTCCAACTACAAGGGTGCTAACAAAAGTAGGCCTGGCTTAAAACGTAATTTAAGAATATTTTATTTGACCAAAAATGATATATTATTATAACAAAGTGTAGAGAATATATCAAAGAAAAGAACGATATTCTTGTCTTTTCTTAGTTCACTAAAGTGTTTGAAATATCTTTAGTTGAATAACAAAATAAGGTCAATCGTGTAAACGAAACAAAAAGTCCGTTGGGATTTACCGTGAGAATCAAATGGGCCAGACAGTCCCGTTCCACCGCTGTAATTTACGAAAACCTTGTACTTTCCACCGCTCTTTGACTAAACATAAAACAGGTTATATCCAGTTTAGTTCACATCGAATGAAAGCTGCAAGTTTGCTCTACAGAATTGTATAAAGAAATCTGTAAAAACATATGGGATTGTGGGCGTTATCTCAATTGACAAATGTGCTGTTTCATTGGTTTCAAAACTGTCCAATCGCAAGGGTTTACAGAAAGCTTAGTCATTCAAATTGTATAGTACTGACATCTGATTGCAAGGCACCTTTAGATAGATCAAATCTTGACGAATCCAATGGTAGCTTTATAATTTTGATCAAAATATTCCTGTAGATGGTCTGGGACGTTGAATAAGTGGGAAATAACAGTAGGTACAATTATATTCGAATTCACGCGTGGAATCAGGTTTACAGAAATCTACAATTTTAAAACGACGATTACATATGTAAATATACGTTTTAGAAAGAAATTGTAAATACAAAAATTAAAGTTTGAAACATTACCTTTCCAATGGTGTTCGTCTTTTTGAGATTGAAAGATTTTTAGTGGGGTCAAATATTCAATACAATCACTCGTTACAAATGTGTTGGAGTGACGGTACATTATGTACCGTCTGCCGGTTCTAGGGTTAACATATTACAATTACAAAAAAAAAAATTTATAACATAATAGTCAATTTTTCGACACATTACAAAAAGACACCTTCTCTTTTAATAGTAGGCTTTTAACAAAATATCTACTCACCGCAACATCATCAGTTATTTTGATTTTTAAAATACTTTCATTGTGGGTATATTTCATTACGTAACGAGTCTGTAAAATAAAACAAAACATATACATTCAATTACTTTATATTACATGATAAAAGTTCTAAGGTTAAAGAAAGAAATATATTAAACAAATTTAGGGTACCGGTACTAAGTTACATTATTAGTAATACAGGCTGATGAAATAATAACAAGTTCATAAAATTTACACAGCATGTAGTACATGCTCAATTTTTGTAATATCATGGGTTTGTTGCAGTAAAAAATAAGTCAAACAAAATATATGTTTAGTCTCGACATTTTAAATTTAATAAAAGTTTAAAAAATTGATAAATTATAACCATCTTTTCTCTGAAAGAATATGAAATTTAAACCAGAACTAAACATGATTTGCAAAATATGTTTAATGATAAACCCTATGGACTCCACAAATGAATGATTCAAGAAAGCAATTCGTCTACAAGAATTTATTAAAATATCCGACGTACTACCTTATTTAACAGCAAACAACCAACATAATATACAAACACTAACCCTACAAGGTAACTGTTATTATTATTATTTTTTTTTTATAGCCTATAGCAAAGAAATCTTTCCAATTATTGTTAATTTCTGTGTTATAAGTGTTTAGTATCATATTTCAAAACTTGATTTTACTTAACTTAAATCTATTTTATGAACTAAGATGTTTAATGCAGTTTCTCATATTGGGAAAAAAGATCTGACTCGGTGTAGACGTTTTCAAAGAACCTATGGATTTTTTATTATTGGTCCTCCGACAAGAAAATCAATGACACACTAATTGAATGAAAACTCCGAACCACAAACAGAAGGAATAAAAGACAATAACAGAACAAGTTAATGAAAAATTATGTTTATTGTACTATCCTTAAGTACGCCCACATTTCAATGACTTAGTCATCATCATCAGAGGGCTTTAACACAACTGAACTTAACTAGTCTAGGGTTTACTCCGTCCATCCCACTCTCTTCGTTCACACCGCGATTAGGTAGGGAGTAGGAGGAGCAACATAAACAGTTACAAGCCTTAATAAATTTAAAATATGATATAGAGGATAATGACTATGCCATAAGGGCATACAACAAACATAACTTTTCATTAACTTGTTCTGTTATTGTTTTTTGCTATTTGTGGTTCAGGGTTTTCATTCTTTCAGTGTGAATTTGTCGCCACAGTGATCTTCAACCTTTGTAATTCATAAATGGATAACTATACTACTAGAAACTGATCAATTGCAAAGAAATACCCTTTGAAGTAGCAGCAATATTTCAGGAGTAACTAATTTGTAAATAGTCCAACAATTTTCATAAAAACAAATTGAGTTTAGAAAAGTAATAGGTTTATAACAGCCTATGACATCAATTTGATATAAGGTAGAACTAGTCTAAACATCTTGTTGAACTTTTTTTAAATACTAGCCTTCATAGGATCCTGCAGATACAGATTTTGAGCGGCTTTCTCAAATTCTTCCCAAGTCTTAATGTACATTTTCAAAAAATATTTAAATAACTTGATTATTGTAGCAGTTAATACTAAATCCAATATTATTGTTTGTTTGGTTATGGTTATACAATACTAACAATAGGCTTAGACCCTAACCAATAATATTAGAACATAATATTATGTAGTTCACATAGTAGAAAAACATAGTTACAATGAACAGCAATCAGGAATTTTATCAGTAAAGTTTTCAATCCAAAAAGCAGGGTAATTAATGTTTCATACACGTGCTATAAAAATAACTTATTTTACAAGTCACAAGTAACAATCTTGAATCTTTTGGCATTTATCAACACGTCAATAACAAAACAGCTGGTAAGATAAGTTGGAAACAACACTTGATGTCATCTTTTCTTTGACGTTGGGTTGTTTGCTTCTATCTGTGGTTAGAATAGATAAGAAATATATTAGCAGGTTGCCTTATATAAATAGACAATTGTTATCCAAATCATAATATATAGATGATCATATGGATAAAAAAATGTTTTTATATTTATACAAATCAATTCAAAATTGCAACTTTAACTACGTCAACTACAGTTAAACCTACGTTATTTATTTAGATTCAGGTGGAGTATAATATTGTATGTGATTGTGGAAGACCCAAAATTTGGATTTACTTCAAAATTTTGTTAATTAAAGACAGAAATTAACTCTAAGGTATCAGACATCTATACAATAAATTAAAAAATGTTGTTAAAATTCAATGAAAAATGTAAATTAACATTCTAAACTAATAACGTTGAAATAACATTCATAGATTCATACAAAAATAACAAACTGAGATTACTAGGTCGCTAGACGATATTACAGTGACTTGATAGAGACTTGACTCTCTATCAAGTCACTGTAGACGATATACAACTACTTAGTGGGAGCCAGACCCCTCCAGGCCATTATAAATGGTGGTAGGGGAGGTAAGGGATTTTGATACGCGATGTCAAAGCCAGAACGCTGAACAGATTTTGGTTTTCCTACAGCTGTTAGCTGTCAGTTGAGTGAGTTTTGTGTCCGACTGTCCATGGTATTAATTCTATCATGAACAAAGTGAAAGTGTTATTATAATGCAATTCGTATTTAATAAAAATATTAGTGATGTATTAAATAGTTTTGTATTTAGTGATTTCTGAATTTGCCTCTTGCTGTTTATTTATGTAAGTATTAATTAATTAATCTGGAATATATTTAAATATCAACATATTAACACTAACACAACACCTAATTAAATCAAAGTTATGTCTATGCTGCTATTTAAATTGGATTAGCCTACGTTTTCTATTTGAATTTTTAATTAAGTTAACTGACATGTACACATATGCAGGCTAGTCTTTTGTATATCACGTTAAAGTAGGTTTCCTGACTGTTTATTTTATACTTTATTTCATTGTTGATTGCCGTTCTAGGTACTAGTTTACTAGGTCTATGTGCTTGAAAATAAAAATTGCAGGCCTAGTCAACCTACTTACCTATTTTAGTTATTCGTATTGTTATCATTTAACACATTTTGTGTTAAAAATAGAATAGGCCTATGCTTTTCATAAAACTCAAAACCAATTAAGATCAATGAAGATTCTAGTGATTATAAATTTTTTGTTGTAATCAAAATATATGATGTACAAAATTGGGCTACTTATTGATGCTTTGTTTTGAATTATGAAAATAATAATCAAGTAGGGAATCCTAGGGGGGGGGGGGGATAATTTAGGTTACTTAGGGTTTGCAAATTGTGCTCACACGTAAAAGGTTATGTTAACATTAGCTAGATATTTAAAAAGTGTTAGTAAATAGAATAAATAGCAGTTTATAATTTTGTTGTACTATGTATAAAAACAATAGGTCAATCTAATTTACAATATAAAACAATTTTATATATAAGTTGAATGTAGTTTTACATGACAAAGCAGTAGACTAATATGATCAACTGTTACTTCGGCAAAAAAAGCCTTGTGATCAGCTGTTGAAATACAATGATTTTTGTGTGTATTTAGTATTGCCAAATCAACAATGAATTCAATTGTTTTAATTAGACAGAGTAATTAATTTAGTGATTAGTAGAGTAAATTAACAGTATGCCTAGATATTTACATAGAACCAAATTTGGCGAAGTGAGAGTAGGTACCAGCCACCTATAGAGACCATATCAACTGAAACCCTTTTTTTATGAAAGTAAGTTGTGCTACCAACCTAAGCAAATTATCACTGATGATAATATTATTTACAAACTTTATGTAGCCTACTAGTAACTGATACTACCGATACCTATATAAGTAAAGTTCAGGTTTTTTTTATTTTGAATGATATGTTTTCTTCACTAAGCCTAGGCTATAGGCTATATTGTATTCAAAATATGGTTTGAAGACCTTGTAGGTAGCCTATCTTGTAACGATGATGTTTGCAAGATAGGGCAGCTTGAGGAAGAACATGATAATCAATAATATCAGTAATGTTGTTGTTAGAAATGCAAATAGGCCTGTTCTCAACCCAATAATTGATAGAATTAATGTTAATCTTTGATATATAAAAGTGGTTGTACCCTACCTGCAAAATCTTTAGCATATAAATTAAACTCTGAATAGTTCAGTATAATATGTAGGTATATAGGCCTTCCGGTATATCATTTTTATATAAATGCTAAACAATAAAGGTCTAAGGACAGAACCCTGGGGTACTCCCCTACAAATATGTTCCCAGGAAGACAAAAACAAACAAAAAATTAATAAATAAATAACCTAACAGATTCTGTTGAAAATACCAGTTTCTTAAAATTTAGCCAATAACAAAAGATAATAGGCTATACACAGTCAAACGCTTTTGAAAAATCAAACAAAATTAGAAAAGTAGTTTTCCGCAGATCTATAACTTGGCAGATGGCCTGCATTATACAGAGGAGAGCCGAACTCATACTATGTAGGCTACTATGATTATTACGAAAACCTGACTGATAACTACAACGGAAATTATTTTCCTTAAATAATTACAAATCTGAAAATGCCCAATTTATTCAGATGCCCGATGCATATTAGCAGTACCACCAGTCTTGTAGGGTTTTCTAAATAGAGTTAAAACAATGGCTCTTTACATTTAATATGGAACAGGTTGAGGAATATTTTTCAAGTAAAGAATAAATTATTTGTTATAATTAATTTTATTGTAATTATCTTGTGTGAGCACCTGTCTTCTGCAATTTACGACTGCCGTGGACAGTGATCTAACTACACGGACATTAAAATGTGCGAGCGTATATTTTGTAATTGTGGTCTCGTGTGTGTAAGTGTTTTTAAGTGTACTATGTGTTTTTATTTTTATTAATGACGAAGGACAATGGTCCTAACTTGAAAATGGCTGAATAGCCGAAACGGCCGTCGTTGGACGTGTGAAATTTGACTATTGGACGGTAAGTTCACCAAGTTTATTTAATAAACAATAGTCGGTATGGCGAGCATAAACAATAATAATCAATTCAATGATGAATCCTTACTATAGTTTTTTTTGTGTAGTTATTTTACCTAAATTTTGTAATAATTATTGTGTTTTTTTTATGTTCATATTTTAGGATATTTAAAATAGGCCTATTTTAGTTTATAAAAAAAAAGATTGTACAAGATTGTACAGGGTTTGTAAATTTTGTTTGTAAAAAAATATTTTGGCAAATAAATATATTTGTACAGTATTTGTATTTGGTGTCACTTTACTGACATCTACTTTCTTGACAGCGTGCCACATTTGAGCTGATAATTTGTCAGTTGACAAAGCATTAGAAGTGTATCTAAATTTTGAGTTTGTTCTTCTTATTCAGTAAAATTTAATTAAGCCTACTGACAAAAATCTTCTATAGGGTACTAATATTATAAAGAGGTAAAGTTTGTTTGTTTGTTTGTTTATATGTAGGGGTAATCTCTGGCACTACTGAACCGATTGAAAAAATAGTTTTACTAATAAAAAGCTACACTATCCCTGAGTAACATAGGCTATAATTCATTTCGCTAAAAACCTTTTTTTTATTTCAATATTTGTAAATTTAGTCGGACAAAATTCTTAGGTTAGGCTTAGAATGATAAAGAAACACATGTATTTACATTTATTACCATAGCAACCAATAGAATAAAATAACAGATAATACAGCTGTTTGCTCCAATGTTTCCACTAACAGCTGATTTCAAAATTTGAAGCAATTATTTTTGTATTTCTAGCTTTTAGGTTAGAGTTTTAAAGTGTAGACCTGAGCCTTGCTGGTTCTTTTAACCATATTATTATAACTGCTGTTATAAAATATAAGAACTAACTTAATTTGAACATTTAACATTATTCACCATCTTAGTTTTGAGGTTATTATTAATCCTACACCTTTATTATAAATAAAACATAACATATGTTTTTAGAAGGTTTAATTGGGGGCTGGCGTGCAGTGCACACAGGGGTCTCCCCTAGTAATTTATAATTTGGTTTCCTAACCCTGGCACTTATGATTGCATTCTTTGCAGCGGTAATGCTCTACTATTACTGATTAATAATCTTACAATTTGATTGCTTGGCTGTAGGCTATGTTTACTGAAATTTACACTGTAAAAGAGAAAAATGGCTACATTGTTATAAAAACTGCAATAATTGATAGATTTTTATTATTTTTTTTTGCCTTTTCTACTTTTATGCCAACAGTTGTTCCACTAAAGAAACTAAAAAAATCTTTTGTTTTAAAATAGTATGTCTCACTTTTCTAATAAAAACATCTAAATGGAAGATTATTGAAAGGTTTATTAATTTAATCATTAGAAGGAAAGAAGAACAGTTGAGGTAAGCTGTGAAGACGGACCCTTGATTGGTGATGAAGTATGCTTAATGGTGATTCCGTCGCCAGTCATACAGGGTATGTGCCTGCACACTTTTTACACCTCGAGCAAAACAAAGTAAAAAACATCTAGCTTACTGTAAGAAAATCATAATTATGCTGTCAAGCAGTTTCTTATAGATTCTTTTTTATTTATTGTTTTAATATATCTTTACTGGTTAGTGTAAAAAGTGCTATATTGGTTGTCTTTTTTAAAACATGCTTTACTAAATTTGTTAATGCTCAGCTGATTTTGGCTCAGAGATATATTTTTCTTTCACCTGAAACTTTCTAGAGAAGAGTTCTATAGAATGGAAGTAATCCATCCAGTAGTTCTCTAGATTAGCCCGAGAGGATAGATGCACAAAGGAGAGTTAATTTTGTATTATGTTAATACAATAATATGTACTGTATTTATACTGTTATAAAATATTAGTTGATCATATAATAAATATTATGTTTTGTTC
>JAGFPH010000005.1:996557-1015682 GCA_018207615.1 Philaenus spumarius
TTTTAACAACCTCGGCTAATGCTTCAACTTGGTCATAGCGTAATTTTTTTTAAGTTCGGTCAAATCATTATCTTTTACATTATTATAAACCCCTGTTTTAGCGTCAATAAATTTACAATAAATAATTTAACCACCCTTTTGTAACGTCATAAATTTACAAAATATCAATGTCTAAATTTGAATTCAGTTTTCTCGGATCTCGAAAAATGTTAGAATTCCCCCTTCCCTTTGATTTTGGGCCGCCTATTTTCTCCCTCCTCAGAATCAAATCGCGAAATAAACCATCTACGTATTTTTTTCACATGTAAAACCTCCGGAGGGTCCCATCAAAGTCGGTAGAGGGGGGCGGAGTGACTACAAGCGACACTGCTAACTCTCCCACCCCTCCTAAGGAACAATTCACACGGTATGCGGTGACAGTTGTGTAACTAAACCCATGAACTTGCTGGGAAAGTGTTCGGACAATAGAAAAGCACGGCGAGACTCAATCATATAGCCTGGCGAGATATTTACGTAGTTGTGATCAGACAGTCCCCCCCCCCCACAGTAATGTTGACTCTTTAAAATTGTTGCATGTTTTTTAATACCTTACAGTATGTTAATGTTTTAATATGTACTGTAATTTTAGTGTTTTTTATACAGTTTGTTAATACTAGATGTATTTACTCATTAAAACTTTACACATTAACCAATGTTACCTAATTTATAATTGTAGGCAACCTCAGCTCCAATTATCGGGACCCTACTGTACATTAAAAGAAAAGTATAGTGTTTTTCTTTTTATAATAAACGTCATGAATAATGTTGTCAATAATAGTAATACTGTATAGTTGTTTGTCCTTTCACTCAAGGTAACAAAAATACGATTTCCTATTAGTACATCTTTATAACGTCACTTGGACATAGCGTCAACATTTGTTCGGTCCCTTCGTTGACGCTATAACCAAGTTCAACTGTATATATATATTTATATACTAAAACATTAAGGAAAAAATTTATCCTATATTTTGTTTGTTATAATCATGGAATCACTGCTTTACTACAATCTTAATGAATTGCCCAAATAAGAAGTAAATTTACAAATTTAAGACAGAAGTAGCCAGTATCTACTCTCAATAACTGTACGACAATACAAAGCACATCATCGAGTCCTGGAAAGTATCTTTGTTGATTTTGTGTCTAAAAGATACATGGCTTCTACATTGTCATATTTCCTATTTTCCTTTATGCGCATTGTTCAATGTCCTTGATGATTCTATCAATCATTTTGAGGTCAAAATTTAGGTTATCATTTCATTGGTTCGGTTTTGCCTTGATAATTGTTTAAATGATTCTAATGAGACATTTTTAGTATTATCAAACCTATGTGTGTACACTCTTTATTATTTTTCTATTGATAATTAAATATGGTCATTTTTAGGTAGGCCTAGATTTATTCAGTTTTTACGCAAACAGTAACAGCACATTATTTTTTTCATTTATCAAAGTTTTGAAAGTTAAATCTAGCATAAGTAGCATTAATTATAAACAATAAGAAATTTTTTGTTTTTCATTTTAATTCAGAAAATAAAGAATTTGTGAGAAAAGGGTACGAGTATTTTTGACATTATCGAATGAAGTACGATACAGTTTTATACAGTCATTAAATTCAATAACAAAATCATAAGTTTAATAAATTGACTCACATGCACATATGAGAAACACATTTAAGTATGTTGAATCTGCTTTTAAGTAAACAATTTACTTTTATTTTACTTTACTAAGAAAATCAAAGAACAAACCTGCCTTTCCTTTATTCAATAGAACGTTAAATTTTTACTCCTAAGGCTTTTGTATGTTTTAAAAATATTTCACGTACAAGTAGAATATTTGTATTATGGATATTTTATTCGCATGAAGAGAGAACAAAATGATAGAAAGGGATAACTAAGATATCCTGACAAATATGAACTGGAACGACCAATACAAGAATGGTTATCTAAAAGATAAGTTTTGAAACATTACCTTTATGGTCCCCAAAACTTTTTATAGTCCACCGGTAAAGTAATATCTTTTAACAGTCCCAAAAAAATTTATGAAATGTGTTTTAAACTGGATTTTTAGTAACAAGTATGATTAAACGTGTATTTATTAAAATATCAATAAAATCAATCAAACTTTATTCATCCTTTTTTTACAAATGTTACATTTATAAAAAAATAAGGCAGGTCGTATAGTACGGTAATAATATTAACTAGTGGACCGGGCAATGCTTCGCTATTGCTTGATTTACCTAACCTAAAATTATATTCAGTTTTTGATCCAAATCAGTTGTTGATCAAAATCAGCTGTTGATCAAAATCAGCTGTTTTAAGCTTTTCATACGAACAGCTGTTTTTTGTGCCCCTGATAAAATCAAAAGAAATCTTTCTTCTTCTTCCTTAAGATTGACCTTCCATAAGATTAACATGGCAACTTTGAGGGCCACTGGGGCGAAGCCCTTAACATACATTGAGCTCATTTTAAGGGAAGCACAACTTTAGAGTGAGCTCTGTAAAATGACACCAAAAACATCAAAATCGGTTAAAAACTCTAGGAGGAGTTCTACTCACAAAATAACCCCTAGCAAATTAATTATGTAATATAATAGATATGTATAGATAATTTAACTAAACATACATTTCCCCCCTTTTTACAACTTTATGCTTCTTAAAATTAATTTTAAATATTTAAATTACAACATTTCAGTAAAATCTTATATTCATAAAATTATGATAACAATAAGTACACACCCACAAAATTTTAATATCTTGAAACTTCATTTTTCCATCCATCAATATGACCTTAGCCGTTACAATTAATTTAAATGTGTCATGTACTCATGTAGGCTATAATGTGGCATCAAGAAACTTCCCATTGTATAGAAAGCATTGACTGCAGCAACCGCTTTGTATACTAAAATAGGTGTAGGTTTAAAACAGTAGAGTAGGCTATAGATAATTTTACTATCAAGGGGAGGATACCCTGTCCGCCATATTGAATCTGATTCCCATAAGAGCAATGCTACAGAATAAGTCATTTTTTTCCGGTAATTCGTGGAACAAATTTAAAAACTTTATTTCATTTTGAAGTACTGTCATTTGCGAATGTTGATTGCTGAATACATTTTCAAAAAAGTGTTGTTCTTTTCATAAACGTATGATATAAATAGTAAACTTTATTAATATTTTACTCAGTTGCAAAAAGAGATATTGCAAAAAAAACCTTGGCAATCAACACCCACAATATATTTTACTTAAAGAAAAAAAATACAGCTTTAGTTTTTTGACAAAAATAACACAAAAATATGCTTAAAAGAGAAGGTATGGTTAGGTTATTTTAACATTGAAGTGGGAGTCAACTTCGCCGTTTTGAATTTAGGGACCCGAGCCTTAAGTGAGTGTTTTAATTACTTATTTATGTTCTTTTGCCTCGTATAACAGGCTTTTATTTCAGGTATATTAATTCTACCAATATAAAATAATAGCTGAAAAGTGAAAAAATGTTGTTTAAGTCAACATTTTTATTTATTTTTTACAGTTATATTTAAAATATTTCAATAATTATACTTATTTAAGAAAGTTTTAATTGTATTTTTGATCTAATGTAGCCTATATTGTTTATTTCTTAACCTGATTTGGTAATTTATTACTAATATATAATATTTTTTGGAAATATAATAAAATTATTATTCTATAATAGGCTAAATTAAAAAAATATATAAATAGAACATTTTGTTAATGTTCACAAATATATTTTTTCTAACATTTAACCATTGTACACTTAAGGTTGAGAAGTGAAATAAACTACAGAAAATTATTATTTCAGTTTAACTAATAAAAGTTAACTGTCTTAAATGAAGTAACTGATTGGTGGAATGTGTTCACTTTAGTTATGTTTTTTCAAATAAAATTGCATCTTCTTTCAGTATGCCCTTGTGAGTCAAGCATTCTGTAAGTGTAAACAATGGAGATATTTTAAAGGAGGGTAATTTCGTAACGCTTTCATTGAATAGGCATGACTAAATCATTGTTACAGTCTAGGCTATGTTATATGTGGTAATCTATAGGCCATTGACCAATCACAAAAACTAGATTTGATTTCAAATTTTTGTTTATGCCTGTCTGTTAAAAGAAAGTGTTTTACATAATTAATATTGTATAGAAAGGTAATTTTGTTGCTGAATTTGTAAAGTTAAACAGTTTAATTTAAATTATTAACTTCTTATTTTTTATCGGTTGGTAATGTGAATAGTCAAATACAATTCTCTGAATTTTGTATTAATTATTGCAGTTATCACCAGATTAGAAAATCCTACATAGGTATTTTTTTTTTGCAACTTAAAGGGAAGCAACTACTTAGGCCTACTTTAACTCAAGTTTTTGAATAAACAAGTTTACTGTATAAAACTTGAGATAAGATTTGATTGTACTTAAGTGCTTTATTTGAAGTCTAGACAAAGTTTTTTACATACTTAATATCAATAGCTTTGAATTCTAAGCATTTTTGTAATTTTATTTAGCCTATCAGTGAACTTTATAAATGGTTGTGGTTTATTAAACACAAACACTTATTAGACAAGAACCCTCAGTTATCATAACAAGCAGCTGTATATTTACAAAAGTAGCTACGTAGTTGTGCAAGTTATCGGAAAGCATTGATAGTCTGTTGAGCTAGATAAGTTCCAGTAATTGGAACAATTGGTTCCTGTCCTGAAAAAAATGATTACATAACAGGAAGTGTGACACAACTGTTGAAGGAGGCATGTCAGTGAAAAGCACCATTATCTATATGTTATTTGTTAAGCTTATTTAAGGAGTTTTTAAAGTTTACATAACACTGTTCCTTTCTACAATATTTTTTTTCAATTATTTGAATACTATACAAATGAACTATATTTAGTTATTAATTAGGTACCCTTTTTTAATACATATTACGCAACTTCTTTGATTCCCAAATACAGAGTACCTTTTTTAAATGTGCCACCATTGGTATCTTGTAAACTATAAATCTGACAGTAAACTTTAAATGGGGAACCTTCCCTTGTTTTTTTGAGAAATTAAGAAATATATAGTTAAAATATTTGTAAATGGCCACCATTTTCCAATAAAGCCCACTGTTTATTCGGTTATAAGTTCTCATTTTAAGGTACAGTTTTTAATGTTTTTATATTGGAAATTGACTTTCAAATTTTTTACGGAACACCCTATATTTTTACGATGATTTTGGATTTTACTGAATTTTGAATTCTGACTCAGCTGATATTTGCTTTCGATAAACAACAATTTGTAACAATGAGAATCAACAGCTGATATTGAACATCTGTTATCAACTTCATTTTTTCATGTGTGACAAATCCGTAGTTTTGTCAATTAATTCCTCTGTATTATGGTTTTAAAAAAATAACAATTAATTGTTGATTTTAAGAAGTTATTTGTTCTCCTAAAAAAATGTTTTATTAGTGTTGAGAGCATTTTCATTGTTTTAAAATGTTTCCATACAAAAATATCTTTCGCTCAGTTAGGATGATTTTAGAACTTTATGCCTCTCTAACTTTTAAACGGTTAGTCGTATAAAAAAAAAACTTAAAGAACAAAGTTTTACATTTTTTTTTAAATTTCTCAAATAACTAGGAAAGGTTTCCCATTTAGTTTGCTGACAGAGTACTTAAAATGAGGAACCTTCCTTTCTTTTCAATAAAGTTTAAAAATCCATTTTGTGAAATGTAAAAAATTGGCGCCACGTTCCAGTATGGCGGCTAACTTTAAAATTTGTAATGGAACACTGTGTATTTTATGGGGTTTTCAGGTGTAAAACATTATTTTAAGAATGTTTTATTTTTGGGTGTTGTTTTTTAACTTTAGCCGTTTAGGAATTAGAGGCACTAGAAATTCAGAAAATTAGACGTTTAATAGGCCTACAAATAATTGATTCCCACCTAAATCGTTACATTAGCTAACTTTAGAACCGTTGGCGGTAAAAAATATTCTAATTACACAAATTTTTATGATAACCTGTCTTGTAGTCTCCGAGATAAACCAATTTTAAATTTGACGAGGGTTTATCATATGGCAATATCATTTTTCGGTATGTGCTTTACTGGTGGGCCTTTCAACGGGGCCTTGGGCCTTTAAAACATTGCTGTATCTCAAACAGATTCCGATATTATAATGTGAATAATTCAGCCATTTGAATTTTAACGTGAGTCATTATAAGGAAATGGGCGTTATGTGCTATGTCAGACTATATTATCTTCACGTCAGTATTATCTTTAATTTCAGTATTATCTTAACTTATTCTATTTGTTTTAAAAGTAAAGAAAACAATGTTTTATATGTGTCAGCCACTCTTTTTATTTAAACACTTTTCACTCATTTAGTAAAAAAATATAGTATTTAGATTTAAATTTGTTAAATAGTTTTGGATAGGAAGTTAATCACAATATCAAAACAATGCATTATTGATAATACAGAATCTCATAAGTTTAAATATTTGTAGAAAAGCTAATGTTTGTAAAAAAAATAACAATATACAGAAATATATTGTAAAACTTTATAGTTAATTAGATTTGTTCTTTACATGTTAGGGTGAGTAACAAATATTCAGTTGAAAACGGATTTAATTTTACTTTATTAAAAAATACAAAATGTTCAACATTATTGAGCAGTTATTATTGAAAGATTCCAGTTCAAAGATGTAGCTTTCTCTTATCTTCTCAGGAAATTGTGATTTGTTTTTATTTTCTTCATTTTATGATTGTTTTATGGCTAATAACTTTGCTCATGCATTTTGATTACTTGTAGATTATAAAAAATAAGTTACTTTATATCAATTCCATATTTAATTTGCAGTTCTATTGTAATATTACCCTAAAGTGTGTATCTATTTTTTTGTTTATAGTAATAATGTGAAAATGCATATATTTTCTTATATTGTATTTCTTTTGGTGTCAATTTAAACATTCCTTCTCTAGTATTAAGGACTTATTTGGTTTAACAAATTCAATTTTTGGTTGTCTTTTTTCAAGCTAATTACTTGATAAATAAATTATAGGTTATAAAGCGTAGATATTAGATGTATCTTGACAAGAGGGATTAATGCATACAAATTACAATAGTATCTTCCTAAAGAATTAATTTATATACATTCTAAAATGATTAAAAACAGTATCATAAAATATGTATTTTTGTGAACCAAAATTTAGCCCTGAAAATTCATAATATATTTTTAAAATTTTGGTTTATTAGAATATATCCAGGTTAATAACATGCTTTACATAAAAACTTTATATTGAATTTAATTAATGAATTTGACTGCCTATCAATGTGTTACCGATGATTATTTATTTAAAGTTGTTGAAAACATGAAATTTGGAATAGCCATAGAACTTGCTTGTCCATCCATTGATAATCCAAGAATCAGAAAAATAAACTAACTTAGTCGAATGAGGTATTGTTTAAGTGTCTCATTTCTGTAACGGGCCTTTTGCTGCCAGTCCGGCTCCTCCAGTGATGGCGTCGTCCCTTGTCCGGTATGCATTCGGCTCTTGTGCGAGCCTACGTGCGTTATCAGGATGGTTGGTGGTGAGAAGGTTCTTTAAAGAAAGCGGTAAACAGGTAGTTGATTTAACATTGTTTATTAAATCAACTTTTTGCTGGCCCCGTACTAAACTGACACTAATCACATAATTCCCCCCCCCCCCCATTTCTTACTCATGGACTCGGTTGCACTCAGACTGACTGTTGCATCTCTTGTTGCTTCCAACTAGCGTCCCTACTTCTCACCAATATCATCAGCCTGCATCTCTGTCTAATCTATTCTATTACTTTATATTTCGTTATTGTTTAAAAAAATATTAGTTTATTATAATAGGTGGAGGGTACCTGTTACATTTCGAAACACTTCCATTTTTCTCTGGCACCTCCTTAAGAGAAATAGGCACTATTTATTTGCAAAGTTTCTTGTGAGGCAATTTTGAAAGATTTTCATAGATATTACTGTGGATGAAGATAAAAAAACAAAGTTTGTGACCATCATGGGAAATGCTTGTCCATCTGCTCCTTTAGATTACCTTGCTTATTTTTAAAGCTATCTGGTTAAAGCTTTCTCTTACCTCGTCCGAGAGTTAAATATGAAATCATATATACAAGAAATGTATAATGTTTTTAACTCTTATCTCACTAGTCAAACTTGCACCTAACCAGTTTTACAATTAGTGTGATGTTCCGTTTGTTTAATTACCGACCATGATCATTGCCTGTGTTCAGATTAATTAGTTTCTGAACACAGTTTTATCTATAATTTCCAAAACACTTTATTGTTTCAGATGTTAATCAGCCTGTTTGCTTGCTTAAGGAAGAAAGCGTGGAACTACGGGCGACTTGCGTTGGTACAAAAAAACGAAGAAAGGTAAATTCTGAAAAGTATAAACTTATTCTGTTATTCAATTATATTCAGTGATATTGTACCAAAATTTATGGCTTGCTGTAATTTTTAAGTAATATTATAATTTTACTTTGTTTTGAATTTAATATTTTAATAAAAGAATTTACTATTTCCACACCTTTTTGTGTTTACTGATCACTAAACTAGATATAAGCTAGGCTTATATAGACACAAATAATAACTAGGCTTTTATTTTTACAATAAGATGATTTCCTTTATTTCAGGTATTTATAGAGCACAAAATATACAACCTTAGATGTTGTATTATTACAAAATAAACAAAATATATACAAATTATTAACTAAGACTCTAATTTCTCGGGTTAAAAGATCCTGGCCTATTAACTGTGCAATCGGAAAATACAAAATGCTTAAAATTATACAAGGTTACAAATCTACAACTAGGAATATTACAAAAGGTTTTTATAGTTCAAGTTCTCAAAATAGATTGGTCAATTTATGTACTAATTATTGTTTCATTTAATTTGGTTGAATTTAGAATATTGAAGTCACTGGTCTAAGTTCAGAATTATAAGATTTGGTCGGATATTACCTTTTGGCAAAGTTCACTTCTGTAGTTAGTTTTTTTAAAAAAAGCTCAGTAAATGTTTCTTATATATTTGATGCTTTCTTCCTGAGTAATATTATTTAAGCTTTCTTCTATGTTAATCAAGTTTAGTTTCTTAAAGGACTTTCACTATCAATTATTATTAACTGTAATATTAACTAAAATACGTCTGGACTGTATCAGACTAGGATAGCTTCTTATGCATAATTTTTTTTTAACCATCCCGCTTCTCCATTTTACCAATGCCCCTGCAAGTCTGAATAACAATTGCTTGTAGTAGATTGTCTGTAAAGTGGTTGTGGTCCTTTCACATATAATGTATTATTTCAAAGTTTTCCTTTATATTATGTTATATTTGTCGGAAATATTGATACTTCGTCTTCATAAAAATATTTAATGTTTAATTGTCTTTAAATTGTCCAAAATACGTAATTATCTGTTTTTACAAAAAAATATATCACTTTTAGAACGTATACTTATGAACAGCTGTCTTACCAATATGTACAAATTCATATTTCAGACATGCGCAGTAATCTAAATTCCAATCTTTGTCATATAACCTATTTTATACGTTTCAATATCTATTCACACTTTATAACACTGATTTTAATAAATTGTACATTGTTTCTTAATTTTAACATCTATTATAACTTACTTTACATGATTAAATTTATTTGCTAATAGTATTCTGAGATATAAGTATTTCGAATATATTGGTAGGCTATGCTTCATTTAATTTCCAATGTTTGGTTAGGTTTGTATTGTATTAAGGTAAGTTAAAGTGTTATATTAATATTAAAAGTGTTTATCGTTATTTCCTTATTAAATTAAAAGTTCTGAAATGAATTTACTTGTTTCAAAATAATTTAATGTAGATCGAGTTTTTTAGGTTAAATAGGCCATCCATCCATTTACCTTTCTTTATACCAGGATCCCTATACCTTCCTAGTCCATTTTACAATACATTTGGGACAAAATGTTACAATATGTTAAAACCATCCAAAATATTTCAATCAAGTTATGAAACAACATTTTATATTTAATCAATGTGCTTAATTTGGTATATTAGAAAGTTATATCCCAAATCCAAAAAACAGAACGAGGCAATAATATGTTAAAACACTTAAATAGATCTTAAATTGTTGTATTTCATGTGTACCATGTGATTGAATAAGTCTCCTAAACAAACATTTTTGTATGCTATCTGTTAAAGAAATTAATTGTAAAGTTTGTGTACGATCTGTTTTCAGATGGACACAACTTTTCTACGGGACATTAGATGATGTTGTGGGCGCAACAGAAGTGAATTCAGCTTCATCTTTAGATTCTAGTGTGCACATAGACCGTGGATTTTGTTCTTGGCTTCTTGCCATTTTCAAAATAAAGTATGTATTAACTAATATATGAAAAATATCTGTTTTCATTTGTTCTTTTTGCCTTTCAATCAGTTTTGAGAGCCTGAATTGTAAATACAGATTTTAATGAAGCAAAACTTGTATAGACATTTCTTGTTATGTAAAAGTATGGGCTTAACATATCAGTATTAATATATCAATTTCATTCTTGGAATATACAATTATATAGTTTATGTAAGAGAACTTTATAAGTTTTTTTGTACCTTAAAAAAAAAGCAAAATGTACTTACAGGGTGATGGAAGAAAGACAGACGTACAGTTTTCAAAAAATCATAAACTCATGAATTTTTCATAAAACAAATTTATTGGCAGATTCTGGTTTGTCTTAACATAGCATTTGAGAACATCAAGTTTGGAAAATCAAATCTGTCATGTGGCGGCCACGATCAGCGATGCACTTCTGAAGGCGTTTTGTGGAAGTTGGCATCCACTCTTTCCAATATCGGTTGGTATATTTGGGAGGCTTCCACACGAATTGCTTCTTTCAATTCTTCCAGTGTTCAGGGCTTGTGCTCATATACATATGCCTTGAGGTGACCCCACAAGGAATAATCGCACATTGATAAATCAGGGGTCCGAGAATGCCAGTGTCACCAAAACTTGAAATGACATGACCAGGGAAGAGAGGGCGAATAATGTTTATTGATGCTCTAGCTTTGTGGGCCATTGCCCCATCCTGTTGAAACCACAACGTCGGATCGGTATTCGTCTTCGTCATAATTCAGACAAAAGATTGATCATCTCGACATAGCACTCCAAGTTCACGGTAACAGCATTGTGATTATTGTCTTCGAAAAAGTAAGGGCCGATGAGTCCTTCGTGGAGCCCGTAGTTGTCTTCTGTTCATAAAAACATCTTGTGTACAAAGTGCTTCAACCCAACGAAGAATAGAGTTTTGTGCGGGAACATTCGATTTCTGTTAATGTTGAAGTGGCGACGAAATTCACACTGAACTGCTGTGATCAACTCATTATTTCAGACCAAACTGTTGTACGCAAAAACGTGGTGGTCTACCGTCCAAGGCTCCATGGCTTCAAGTGGTAAAGAAATGCTAAGATCTCATGAACCTAACGCTACCTGCCGCAAAGCCGTCGCCCCATAGGGGGGGGGGGATACTAGCCATTTCAAAAACATCCGACCTTTCTGCCTCTCCCAGTAGTATCACAGATTATCTATTACACTCGATGTTCTCCAGGTTGTAGCACAGTGAAATTTGGTAAAATTATATAAAGCACGCTAACCCATAACTCAAAAAAATATTTAAATATATATTTTGATGGGGAAAAAGTTTAATAAAAAAAAAATATTATAAGGTACTACCTGATGTATTATTTAAAAGAGATTTATTTGATGATATCAAAAGAATTTTTCAGAATTTTGTGAATGATTTTTTGAAATTTTTCTATAATGGTGCCAAAAACCATTTCTTCTCCTCTGTTTTCATAAACGTAAAAACGATTTCATTAAAAACCATGGCTATGAACTAAGTAACAGTTAATGGTATTAAGTAGATTTCAATGTCGTTACCATTGTTGTAACACAAAATTTTTTGAACATTTTTTTATAACACCAACCATTTTTTTGCTCAAGGAGTGCAAAAAATACTGGTTAAAGTGCAAAAACTCTTTAACTTCCTTAGTAGACACAGTATTAAATCTGTTTGAAGTTATTGGAAATCTTCTAAGTACTATCTAAATATTATGTACGTAACAATTTGTGATATGACCAACCCTAAGTAGATTAAAATCAGGTCGTAAAATAATAAATTTAATACTTACAAAATTGTTATAAATGTTTTGTGTGAAACTTTTTTCATTAACTGCAATTTTTAGTCCAAAGGGTGGAAACAAAATGGGTTAAAGTAAAAAACAGTCATAACTTACGGACTCTTACTGCAAGGGGTGACCAAAATTAAGTTGCTGAACAAAAATTTATTTCTGCCTCAACAGGTGAATCAATTTGTTTATTGCTGCTTAACTTATGGGAATTTCATTGTAGGGCTATATGTTAGTAAATTGGAAGTAAACTCCTTCCAAGGGATTATTTATTTAAAGGGTTTATTTTTCTTAATACTATTTCATGACGAAGTGAAACAACATTTTCAAGAGATGTAGAAAGCGAAAGAACATAGAGAATATATTCGAGAACAAGTGCATGCTACATATTCTGTTTTATTGAAGTATTGTGGGTACTTAGAGTATTGTGTAAACACAATAAGTGTGTTCTATAGGCGCACCGTATCAAAAATGTTTTGCTGGCGGTGAATCGAATTTTACCGTCAAGCATTTTTCTGAAACACTACTTTATAAAGTAGTATTTTTCTGCATATGCTCTACTTTATATAGTACATATGTGTATATAGCAGAGTATATAGTTTATTGGATTTTACTGTCACACATTTTCTGAAACGCTCTATTCCGTCACGCTCTACTATACATATGTAGTACTGATATGTCCTGAAATAGACATTGTGCTTCATCATTTCGTAAGTTGTGTTAAAAAGTTTACACTTCTCCTGTGTGTGGTTTTAAGCTCACAATTTACATTACAAAATTTTTTTAAGTCACTCCTCGGTTTATTAATGTGTTAACTTTTTATTTCTCATCAAAACCAATACATCCAGATTTATTGCAGAACACAAAAGGAAGCAAAGGACTCTGTGTGGTCAATTTGTAAATTTATTCATTACTAGTACATGATAAAAATATTATCTTTTTAAATATCAAAATCACAGTAAATATTTCTGAAGCTAAATGTTAATTACTGTAGATTCAAAAACTAAAGATGATGTTTATTTTGATGACGCTAATTAAGTTAGCATAATTCATTACAGTTAGTGTGTTCAAGATAATTGCTAGCAATTTGCATTTTTTTGTGAAACTGAACAAATTGGAACCAATGGTGGAAACAATTGTTTACATAATGTGTAATTATAAAGTGAGTAAACATAATATATCTTGATATGTCCCTTATAATTAGTTCTGTAAATTGTAAATTTGAATTTATTGAAAGTTTCAAATTGCATTCTGACAAAAGCTATCTGGTTATCCCTCCTAAATAATTACAGTAGAACCTCTGCTACCCAAAATAATCAGGACCAGCGACAATTAGGATTGTTGAAAAGTTTTACAATACCAATAGGTTTAAATATTTTTTTCTGCTTAGTTGTTGAAAAGGGATATTTATATATCTGTAAGTTTTTAGTGTATGGTGCTATCTATTTTAGTTTTTCTTAACTAATTTTAAAATTTGAAATAGGTTTCTATTACAACCAAAGAGCAACCAAAGAGGTTTATGCATTATTAAATTGTTTAGTCTTGTATAAAGCTTACAAGTTTTCTTTTTGTTTACTGGTTACTATGGTGAATTGCTGGAAGTAGTTTTTGTTTCTTCTAATAAACAATATTTAAATAGTTTTCATTTTTTAATAATACTCGATATAACTATTCACAAATTTTTGAAATATATGTTATTGGAAACATCCAAAATGACAACAAATTTTGCACTTTTTGGTAAAAATAGCTCAAAATGAAATACATCTTAGAGTTCAATGAAACCACTGAGTATAGCTTTATAAAATACCCCACTGTACACCTTGGGGTTCCTTACATAATTTATATCAAACATCTTTTCAGCTTTGTGAAAGAATGTGTACTATTATTTATTTATAAACTTGTTATAAGCTAAGTACTTATGTTTTACTTTTAGGGATGAGAACATTATGGCAAAAAGCGGATATGACGCTGTGCAATACCTCTCATTTCAGAGGCATATTATCGTTCTTGTAGCGGTGATATGTTTTATATCTCTGACAGTTGTATTACCTATAAACTATCAAGGCGATTTAGAAGGCGATGAAAAGATGTTTGGCCATACGACTGTTAGCAATTTGGATCCAAGGTTAGTTCTCTCTTTGTGCATTGTTTGCAGTGGATATACAATTCAGTGAACTTAGTAAGCGTGTTGGATACAAGTAACTTTATCTATTTCAAATCAATAAATAAAATGTTACACTTCAAACGGTTGAAACAGGCTCCTTTTCATAGGTCTTGCCAATAGATCAACATTGTTAGATAAACTTCAACCTGTTTCATTATTAGAACAATGTCAGATATCGATATAGTCAAAATAACATATGAATGATTTTTTAACTAAGAATGGTTACAACTCAACAGGGTCAACCGTGTGGATTTCAAACTATTGCTGGATAAGTGTGAAAAAATTGGCATTCGCGGGCAACCTCTATTATGGTTGGAATCGTATATATTAGGGATGTGTCGATACCAGATTTTTCGATTCTCGATACCGATACCGATACTTTGAAAAATCGATTCTCAATTCCCGATACCGATACCTAAAAAAAAAAAAAAAAAAACAGCGAAAAATAAATAAATAAAATGACGAATGTCCGCAAAGAATACAACGTCCGAATATTATTAGCGCTAATTTTAAAAAACGCCGGCGTTAAAAACAATTTAAATCCCACAGTAAATGCACGCAATAGTACCAATTTTATGAACTACCATTGGTGAAATGTTATTAAAAATAAAATGACGAATATCCGCAAAAGAATACGACGTCCGAATATTATTAGCTTTAATTTTATAAAACGCGGCATTCAAACGCAATTTAATATACAACAGCGTATGTCCGCGAAAAAACCTACTCCCGAAAACAATCTAATGTCCGCATAAGAAAATACAATTAACCTAGTCCAATGAAAAACACGTGAGAGTTTCAGTAACGAAATAGCAGAATGCGTTGCAATTTAAAATAAAACAAGTTTTTTATTATTCGGAGTAATTTTGTTTACGACTGACTAGGATTGCGTTACTCGGAATATCATATGTTTTGTTTCTGAACGTTCAATTCGGATAAGTTCAGAAATAATCGGAACTTCAATCATCGAACATTTGATTCGACGGCGTCCGTTTAGTCCCGCCGAAGTCTGAACAACTTGTTAGAACAAAATACTGTAATATCAAGTTAATAACGCTGTGTGTAAATACTTACAGTATTCAGTTTTAGTGCAGTGTTTTATTGGGTTTTTTTTATTAAATTTAAATATTGCGTCGATTTGTTCGGGTAATTAAATTGTGCAGGCCTACTCACTTACGAATGGCTGCCAAGCGCTCGGCTGACTCAACAGCCGCCGCTGTTCCGTTGAGCGCCCAAACTCCCTGAAGTGTACAACTCGGCTGATTATGCGAGTAAAAACCTTTAAATTCGGAATTACGTGCACGGCGTGCAGTACTGTAATGTACTTATTTATTTACAGTACATTTCCGCTTTCGGATAATCGACACTATACTGAATTAACATATTAATTTGGTTAAGTTTAGTTAGTTGAGGATATGTGGAAACTTAACGGGAGTAGGCTAGTCTTTTCAGCAGTGGCATCGAAAGGGTGGCAATATTTTATAATAGACGTTGAAAGTGATGGACTTTTGTCTGTAATTTAACTTAGCTGAATACTTGTATTTAATTATCTGTACATAACATACTTAATCATTTCAGTATTCAAATTAAATCTTATACTTTATTTTTAAATTCTTGTTAAATTCCTTGAATAATAAATAGAACCGATTTGACTCTAGAACCGGGAACCAAAAAAAAAATGGAACCGACCCATCTCTAAATCAAAAGTAAAACAAAGGAATTCCGTCCGTACTCCCATAAAAATCATAAATCACGGGTAACGTAAGTCCCAACAAGTTTTACCCGACTTCAAACAAATAAAATTATTACTTTAAAGTTTAAATACTTTTGTTACCGATCTATAAAATGTGTTATTTTTCTTCACAATAGACACCCTAATTCTATAGACACGATAACAAACGAATCCGTAAGTGTTTGACCTTGAGCCTACTCTAGACTTCTTGTGTACAAATAACAGCCTACGCATTAATAAAAATAAAACAAAGTAAATTATTACTTATGAAAGGAAACAATTGCCTAAAACATTTTACTGGGGAAAATGTCCACTTACATAAAGTTAATAATGTTTTACATTTTCCCTACTGATATTTATTGTTAAATGCTGAATTGAGTTAAAATACAGAGAATGCGATTGCAAATACCGGAGATTACATTCACGGAGTCTATACGAGAACGGGCAGTTCTGACAACTGAGTATCTCGTGGTATCGGTAATCGGTATCGAGTTTCGGCTATCGATTCTCGATACCGATACCAAAGCTAAAGTATCGGTGGTATCGAGAATCTGTATCGAGAATCGACCCATCCCTAGTATATATGTAGTAGGTCACAAAGTGTGTCTGTTACAGGAAGGCTGTCTAAACAGGTCCAGTTGAGATATGGAGTCCCTCAGGGATCAGTTCTTGGGCCAATACTGTTTTTAATTTATATAAATGACCTTTCGTCAGTAATAAACGTGGATAAGCTAATTCAGTTTGCTGACGATACAACTTTGACCCTTCAAGCAAACTCCTTAGAAATTTTGGAGCAAAAGGCTTCTTACAGGTCAATGCCACAAATCAGTATTTGGATGAAAATAATTTGGCAGTAAATCCTGGAAAAACTAAGTACATGTATTTTAGACTAAAGCATGACATGAACCAGGAGCCAAGTGTCTTTCTAGGAGAGGAAGAACTTGAGAAAGTAAACTCAGTAAAGTTCTTGGGCCTCCTTATTGATAATAAGCTTTCTTGGAGGAATCATATTGATAGTATCAATGCAAAGATTGCTTCAGGAATATTTGCATTGAGAAACTTAAAACCATATTGTACACCCTCTATTCTTTTGACCGCTTATTACGGGTTAGTATATCCCCACCTGTGCTATGGAATCATTCACTGGGGAAGTTCCTCTGTTCAGAATCTTCTCAGAATAGTTGTCCTGCAGAAGAAAGCTATTAGGCTGGTAGCAGGACTAAGGAAATTCCAGTCGTGTAAGAATGTCTTCAGGGAGCTTATTATTCTTACACTTCCAAGTATTTATATACTTAAGTAGTCCTATATTTCAAATTTAAGTGTGATCACGTCCAGAACAAGGACATACACAATTATGGAACCAGACAGGCAGGTAACTACCATGCTAAAAAGCACAGAGTAAGCCTTTTTAACAAACTCCCTTCCCAAGCTGGTGGACGTTTGATTAATAAGCTCCCAGAAAATATTAAAAATGAAAAAAATTATAAGATTTTTAAAAACAGGTTTAGACAGCTTCTGTTGACTGGATCGTTCTATTCGGTGGAGGAGTTTGTGCACCATAGATTTTCTTGAACGTGGGGATTTCAGTGGTGAGGTCTATTTTTGCCTCTGGGTGTAGCAGTTTTCTTCTGTTTAAGCTGTCATTTCTATTGTATTTGTGTAATGTTTTTTAAATGTAATGTAAAAGTGTACAATATTTTAAAAAGTTTTGATTGTATAAAATGTTTTATTGTTGTAGTTTTTAAAAATATAAAAGGATGAATGACAGCCACTTTATAAATTAATGTTATTTTCTATTTATACATGTTATATTGTTTTACGTTTTTTTTTTGTTAAATATTTTTAAAATTAAATCTGTAGATTATATATTGTCTTGCATTATATCTAATAATGACTTGTCTCATGCAATGTACATTGTCAAAGGACTAAATAAAATGAAATGAAATGCAAAAAGCTAATATTTAATATATGGTTCCTCAAATTACAAGGTGTTCATAGTCCTATATAAATGTTACAATATAAAACCCTCTAGAAAATTACTTTTTGGCTTTTGCAAATAAAAAAGAATAGGCTAACTTGAGCAATCAGTTTCGTAAGTTGCCTTTAGTTCATATTCTAAACTTGCTGTGTGTCTTGTTTTCAGTTCTCCTCTGTTATGGGTTCATGTAACTATAGCAATACTTTACCTACCTCTGGGGATATACATCATGCGAAGGTTTTCTGTAAACCTCAAGTTTGAAGACAGAGATACTGTTTCCCGTACTCTCATGATCTCCAACATCCCTCGTGTGGCTTGCGATACGGATGACTTGCACAGGCATTTCAGGTAACTAACACATTTAGTTTCGAGCCCTACAAGTTAATATACCTCATTGTGTTCCTTCTCAAAGATTACAAAACTCAATTGTGATTTGTTTGCAGATCTAGATTTGTACGCTTTTTAAATCCAAAAACATTGTAGTCAGATCACAGTCAAAGACACTAACGTACTTTGTTTAAATTTACTACATTAAAGTTTTTAGGTTTGGTATTATGCCTTTCAAATTATAATTAAGTCAAAAACTTTTAGAAAAACCTACCAATAAAGAAATGTAAAAGTGGATTTTTCTGACAGATACAGTAGAGGAAAAACTGTATAGTGTGAGTAATAGAAAGAAAAAAAAAGAGAGAAAGAATATTGAAAATTGCCCAACAAAATTACTAGAGAATAAACCTGTTGCTAAAAATTTCCATACAAATTTGATTTAATTAAAGTATGTTTCAGGTCCTTGTAATAAGAAAATATTGATATATCTGATTTCCTCACTGTAAGTTTAACCCTACACTGTATTCCACGTTCACCGTGCAGTACAGAGCGCCCATAAGCCATGTTATTCAAACGATAGTCTCAGCTATACTAGCCAACTAAAAAACATCAACTCCCATGCAATGCTCGTACAGTTGACGCTACCCGCATGACAATTGTAACACTAACGTCCATGTCACAGAGAAAATATAAAATAAGAAATG
>JAGFPH010000005.1:1036040-1046233 GCA_018207615.1 Philaenus spumarius
ATTTACAACATTCCTAACTACTTAACTATCTATTCTGTTTTACAGTAATATTACATAATGTTGCTGGCTAATACAATTCTGCTATTTTTAAACAATTATCAACATTGTTTTTGTGTATGTAACTAAATTACCTAACAACTCATTCTATTTCATAACAGTGCCTTCCCAATATCGGTTGACAAATGGGCTGTTTCATTGGTTGAAAACTGTCCAATCGCAAGGGTTTACAGAAATCTTTTGAATTAATCCTGTAAAATAGTGACATCTGATTGGAAGGCATCATTAAAAAGATAAAATCTTGACGAAACCAATTGTAGCTTTATAATCTCGATAGAAATACTTCTGTAGATGGTGTTGCCCGTTGAAGAAGTGGGAAATAACAGTACAATTGTATGCAGAATCGCGTGCGGAAATAGCTGTAGTCAGATATGCATATTTTAAAATGATGATTACGTATGTAAATATACGTTTTACGAAAAAGTTGTAAATACAAAAATTAAAGTTTAATTCATTTCCTTTCCAATGGTGCCCGTTTTATTATGATTGGGTGATTTTAAGTGGATTAAATTATCAATTATGGAAATATATGCAAATTCTCGCTAAGGTTGCATTTGCGCCCGAGAGACTGCAGTCTGCCGCTTTGAGGGTTAAACAATTTAATTCAGGTTGTAACATTTACTAACACAATTAATTATGTAGTCTGTATATAACCATACTTGATGATGTAAACACATTTAAGACAGTCTTTCATAAGAAAAATTTTAAAGTACACATCTCTTACAAATTTACAAGTTAGTCTGTAGTTTTTGTTTTACTGTCAAGATATGCTGACATGAATGTATGAGTTTGATTCTTGCAGAATGTTAAATTATTTGCTGAATAGGTATGTTTAAAAAGGTTTTACTATTAATAAATAATGAACAAAACAATTGAGTTCAAAGTTTGTTCATTTGTCAGGTTTTTAAACCAATCAGACGCCTCAAGCTTTTATAAAAATATCTAGTTATTTAAGGTATAGTAAGGTTATTAAACTTTGAGTTTGGCGAGTGAGAAGGAATTATTTTAAAATAATAACAATACACTAATTCCGATACACATGCGTTTAGTAATCAAACGCGTTTCAACGACAAAGTCGTCATCTTCAGTGATACATAAGCTACAACTAAAAACTTATAACTCTATAAGTTAAAACTCAGTTATAAGTTTTTATTTGTAGGTCAAGTATCATTTAAGATGACGACTTTGTCGTTGAAAGGTGTTTGATTACTAAACGTATTTGGGTGAGAATTGGTGTATTGTTATTATTTTGATATAATAAGGTTGTTTAGTAAAAATACACATTGTTATAATCCGTACACTATTTATTGTAGATCATGACTGGTTTTGATCTTTCCAGATCATTAACAAGTGAACTAGTAATACAAACAAAACTTAAACTAAAATTGTGAGTGAGGGAGGGGAGCAGGTAGATGGTCAAACCCAGGGCAGAGCAACCGAAGAGAGTGAACAATTTTTTCGCTTGACCACATAAACTTCAGCAACGTTATGAATTATAATCTGTCATTCTTCCCGAGTATTTGTCTTCGTATATAAAAGCTTTCATACAACCCTGCAGATGATAATCTAGGGGTGTTAAATCTGGTGACCTTGGAAGCCTGTTCCTGTCCCTCACTCACATGTTTAGTTTAAGTGTTATTTGTATTATTAGGTTAGTAGTTCATTTGTTAATTATCTGGAAAGATCAAAACCAATAGTGATATAATAGTGCGTGGATTATAAAAGTATGTGGTTTTATTTCTTAACAACCTTATTATGGTTAACTTCCACAAAGTGAAAGCCTCAAATTTAAAAATTATTGATATAAGTTATGCTAAAGTGACTCCTCAAGTAACAACGTATATATTTTGCTTTGCAGTCTCCTATCCTGTCAGAGTTCCTACCTACGCTACTTCTATTAACTGTCGCCGCTTTACTTCCTGTTATTGTTTCTCACTCGGATGAATGGTTGAGCCATTGGACAAGGTCGCAACGTAACCATTCAATCATGCGTAAGACATTTATCTTTCTGCTCTTCATGGTCCTCATATTACCCGCACTAGGACTAACAAGGTATGAACACAATGACACACATATTCCTTTAGAAGTTAAGCTGGTTTTGGGTTCTTCAGATATGAGAAGAAATCTCGTGTTAGGTACAGTATTGAGGGGATGCTTTTCTACTTTCTACTCATCTTTGAGCGTGTCACTGATTATCTACTAAGCAACAACAGTGATTGGGTGCATATCCATGCGCATATACGTGTTTTTAACAACGTACGATTGACTTGGTCGGAACTGATCAATATTTACGGACTAAATGTTCGCACCTATAATTATGGCCGGCTAAGGACTCTTGTGCTCGGCTACCGGTTCACGGTGGCCAATATGACAGCGAGTAGTTCCGTAACGTAAATTAAATAGGGTTGTGGGTGAATAGCCCTCTCGGGCTCGTATCTCCTGCCAACCCTAATAGTGCGTGGTTTATAATAAGTTTTTGTGTAAATTGGTGTTTGCCAAAGCTGGTTACCCGTGTGGGGTTGTTCTAAGTACGTGTTGTTTCGGCCATTAAACCCGGTGACTTGTCATTGATCTGGCCCTCAGCTAACCTTCAATTAGGGGGAAAATGGTCCTCCGTTTATATACCGCTAACTCATATACCCTGTTTAAATTTCAGATTCTACCACTTCCCTTAATTTGGACATCAAAATCAGCCCACGGAATTGGGTGTCTAATGGCCGCAAATAACAAAATCCGCAAATAAGTCAAAATTTTTGTAGGGAAATAATGATATAAATTAAATTTTACGCAACAACACTCATTGACTTAACAAAAGTGTCCTATATGAAGAGTAAAAACAATCAAACTAAATTAAATTCAACTTATTTATGTTATTTAACGTGTTATATGGTATTAACAAGATAACATTTTGATGACCCTATGAAATGCAAAAATGGCTTACAAACTGTGCTATTAAAATTCTGTAAACATTAATAAAGTCAATATATAACGATGCTAGAAACATGATACTTTATTCTACTAGCTCTGCACAGTTCATTCAATGGTAGAAAAGATCTGTTTTTTCCCGTCCCTCTTTTTCTTGTACTGTGGCATTTTATTTTGATGTGGGATCTAAGCTCATGTAAATTAGCTTGTGCAGAAGACTCTTCTGTGATTAATCATTGACTGGGGATTTGTTACCTTTAATACTGCAGATGAAGGAATACAGATCTATGTGTTGTTTATACAGTGCACAGGCGTTTGTAGAGTTTGCCTTCCATGCGAGCAACGAGACTTACCGGTGGGAGTGTTTGTTCATGCCTGATAAAGGAGCTTTCTTTGTTAACTACGTCATCACTTCAGCTTTCATTGGCACTAGTCTAGAACTGATTCGCTTCCCTGAGTTGTTTGTGTATACGTTACGTCTGTGTTTAGCCAGGTAAGTTATTTAAGAAAATATTTATTTTAAATGAAAAATTTAAGTGACAACTATAATATCATTTGTGTTGTTACTTGGCGCTTTCACTTTGAGCCCTTACAGAGAGCGAGTGAAATAAATGTGCAGAAAAGTTAAAATCAATAAATGAATTTCAACCTATAACAGTCAAATTAAAAATTTAGAAAATAAAAACTAAGCTTTACTTCCTGATTGAAAGTTTAATAACGGTACCATTGATTCCTCGCACAACTAGTTCATCAGTCGATGTTAAAGTTCTTTTTTGATGCAATAGTTCACTTGGAAAGACTCATTGTTTCAATTATTACGTCGTTAGTCAAGATTCTTACAATTTAATAGAACAGTCTCGTCATAATAAAAATCAAAATTTTTCCATGCTTAATCACTTATTAATCATCGCAGAATTGTTGACGTAGACTATTAATTGGTGCTTGACCGTATCAAAAACATTAAAACTCCCAGAAATGTTCACGAAGAAATTGTTGATACATTACCATATTAGTCTCACATAAAAGTTATTGTAAATTTTGTAAGAGAACAACTTTTATAAAACCATATTAAGAGTTTCAAATAATACAACTATAAGCATTGAATTCGTGCGATGAACCAATTAGGCGACATGCGCCACTATACATATTACTTATTTCGAGTCCTGTTGCTAATTGACTTCTTGCTTCAAGTAGTCCTCTCTCTGACTGTACAAGGACATACAACCATTTTTATATAGTCTTTTTGCCAATTTGCATGGCAACCATTTCAAAGCACATGGCAAGCGTTGTCAACTAGCATAGTAACGATTACATCTTCTCTAATAAAACTGTGAACTTTATTTTCATTTTTACTTTTAAAATTAACATTTAAAATTATTTTACTATGACCGTATATAAGAAAATATTATATACGGTATTTGTTAAACTTATAACTAGAGCCTGGATGTTTGACAAAATGCCTTAATTTTGCCTTTTTAACATTTTTAAGCACTTTCAGCCTATTTGAATTATAAAAGCCTATTTTTGACTTTTGCAAGTAAATTGAATAATGTTTGTACTGTAAAACGTGTCCAGAGTGGAACGGGAATAAGTCGGAAACTTGTTCTATGAAACCAAATTCTCTGACAGATGTATATTTCTTACGAATTAGGAGTGTTTATAGTTGTGGACAGCGTAACTCTGAACCAGGATCGCTTTACATCCGCTGTACACCCGTTAGACGCTAGCCTTTTCCTGGTTCAGATTAGGCCTGTGCGAGTATTCGAAGATCGAGTAGTCGAACGCCGAGCTTTTTAGTATTCGGCTCGGCTCGAAAATAAAAAAAGTTCGAAAAAATTTGAGCCGAGCTTTTTAATTGGAACCGATGAGCTAAAAAGTCGGTTCTAGAACCGGACCCGATTGATGTCGAATATTGACGTGAATTCGGCAATTGAAACGACCCCTGTATAGTGGTACAAAACAAAAGAGAAAAAAAGAATATTCACACATTTTCGGTTATTATAAAACTAAACGCTTCGCGTTAGTTTATCTGAACGCGACATACGTTGCAATTTAGCTCGATCGTGTGGCGATGGGGACGTGAATGCCGGTTTGATGCACTCATTTCATCAGATAATGTAGCCTTTGTAAATTAATATTTATGCCTAAATTATTATTTATTTACTATCAGTGATTATAACAATCAATAATCCCTTTATTATTCATAAAAGTTAAAAAAAATAAATGATTAAAATAATTACGCAAGAAAAAGTGTCAAATAAAATTATTCGGAATCCGATTAGGCATAATATTTTTTTACGATTGACTAGGATTGCGTTAACGCTCTGAATATTATATGTTTTGTTTCTGAACGTTCAATTCGGATGAGTTCAGAAATAATCGGAACTTCAATCATCGAAAATTTCATTCGACGGCGTCAGTTTAGTCCCGCCGAAGTCTGAACAACTTGTTAGAACAAAGTAATATCAAGTTAATAACGCTGTGTGTAAATACGTACAGTATTCAGTTTTAGTGCAGAGTTTTATTCATTTTGTTTTAGTTACCGCAATTAGTTAATACAGAAGAGCGCCGATTTTTAGAAACAAATTGGGACCGAGGGACTTCTGATAACCAATTTGTTCGGGTAATTAAATTCACTGTGAACTCACTAACGACTGACAGCAGCGGTTGGCCATGCGCTCGGCTGACTCAACAGCGACCAACAGCGACCGCTGTTCCGTTGAGCGCACACACTCCCTGAAGTTTACAACTCGGCTGATTATGCAAGTAAAAAACTTTAAATTCAGAATTATTACGAGTAGTACTGTAATGTACTTTTTATTTACAGTACATTTCTGCTTTCAGATAATCGACGCTCTACTGAATTAACATATTAATTTGATTAAGTTTAGTTAGTTGAAGATATGTGGAAACTTAACCGGAGTAGGCTAGTCTTTGGCATTAATGGCATCGAAAATGTGGCAATATTTTATAATAGACGTTGAGAGTGACTTTTTGTCCGTAATTTAACTTAGCTGAATACTTTTATTGAAGTGAAAACTTCTATATATATATATATATATATATATCCTTGTGTATAGTATATATGAAGAACAAGGACCGATGACAATGCAATATTAATTTTTTGGGTGTAGTAAGTGAGCACTGATCATGGTCCCCAGACTAAAAAATAAGAATGTAAATAATACATATATATTAGGCCTACTTTTTTTACTCTAGTGCTGTTAAAATTAAGTATTTATCGTTTTAATCCCCGATTGTTACCTAGTACTACATTGAAGTAAGTAATAAGAAAGCTCGGCTCGTCAAAAGCTCGAGTTCGTGAGCTATATAAAAAGCTCGGCTCGGCTCGGCTTGAACTCAAAAATCTAGGCTCGCACAGGCCTAGTTCAGATTTACGCTGTCCACAACTATAGGAACCGCGGAAAAGGGAGGGAGAGAGAGAATGAACTGTTTCCAATTTTTAGGAAATGAGGTTCCTTCTGTTGTTGTCGTAGTCGTATCTGTTGAAACTATGCAGTGGGCATGTAAGCCTGCTGTACGGTAGGGACAGAGTCAAGCTTTGTTTGTTTAGCCTACTCCCACCAATTATTCAACTGTGCGTGTGTGCTGCCAGTTCTTTCTGAAGGAAGACAAAGTCTAACAACAGACGATTTAAAGAAATACCTTGTGGTAATGTGTAACCAGTAAAATGTAACCTATCTGAATTATTTGGTTATTAGTTGCTAAAATATATTATTCCTTTTTTTGAATTTACAGTGCCTTTTTTGTGCTTCCTTCTGCCTTTTTTGCCTGCCTATTTTAAGTGTTATTAATGCCTAAACATCCTTGCTTTACTTATAACCTATTGGCTGCTTACAAAAATCATGAAATCCTTTTCTAGGATAAATCTTTGATATGCCTCCATGAGATTGCATATGTTACACATTAAAGGGTAAAAATATTTTATTTAAACTTGATGTCATAAATTTTTAGTAAGCATTTTAATGTTATTATACGAAAAACAATTGTTTTTCTTTGATTTTCTTGAGAAATTACAAATGTATAAAACTAATCACAGTAGCCCATTTAAAGACAGTAAACTGTCAGGTTGCGCATACTAAGAAATAAGTAACTACTGTATCGAGCACAGAATAAGGCGAGTGAGAATTTTTGTGCTGTTGCAATATATAGGACTGGCAAAGTGAGGAGCAGTCGAGAATCGCTCGCTCTGTGACACGATCTGGCAACACTCAGCATTCAGTGTTGCCTAGTCCGAGCCACTGTTCATTCATATATGTTTCTTAGTTTGCACGATTTGACAACAGCGCAAAAATTCTCACCCGCCTTATTCCGTGCTCGCGATATTAGTTGTAGATTATGATGTACAAGGAGAATTCGTAAAGTAAGTACCGTTTTGAAAAAAACTAGTAAAACAATATTTTTTTCAAGTCAACTTTATTTTTACATGAAAGAACATATCTTAAACTATTTTTCTACATAGTTTCTGCCAAGATTTGGCATAGCGGGTGACAAGCTTTTCTATACCGGCTTCATAAAAACTTCCCGCCAGTGACGATAGCCACTACTCCACAGCATTTTTGACCTCATCGTCAGATCCAAATTGCTTGCCGCCTAACTTGCGCTTCATGTGCAGGATCAAGTTGTAATCGGACGGTGCCATGTACGTGCTGCACGTGGTGATCGAACTGCTTCCAACGAATTCACCGTTTGAGTATGGGGCTAGCATTGTCATAGAGCAACACCCATTACTGAGCATTCCTCTCCGTTTGCTTTAAATTGAACTCCCCGTAGTTTTCTCAAAATCTTACAATATCATACCTAATTAATGGTTTCAGCTCTGGGAAGAAATTCAGTAAGCAAAACCACTTTCCTATTCCAGACCACAGTGCACATAATTTTTTCTGCTGACATTGTCATTTTGATCTTATGGTTTTTTTGGAAATTGAGTGTGTCTCCATTCAATTGATTGTTGCTTGGATTCTGGTGTGACATGACGAACCCAAGTTTCATCACCGTGTCACTTAAATTGGTTAAATTGTTTTATAAAGTCCTCTCCCTCTTCACTGTACCGTGTCAGATATGTCAAAGCACTGCCAAGTCGCTTGGTTTTGTGAACAACAGTGAGCATTTTTGGAACCCATCGGGAACACACCTTGTGATAACGTAAGCCGTCTATAACAATTTGTACAAAACAGTTCGTGAAATCTGCGGAAATTTGCCTGAAAACGTTGTCATTGTGAAACGTCTGTTCTCATAGATTTTTTCATCAACTTTCCTTGCTAAATCATCGTTGACAACAGAAGGCCTCATCGTGGACGTTTGTTCGACCTTCATTAAACATTCTGACCCACTTTCTCACCATTTCATCACGTCTTCACCGTAAACATCTTTAACTTGACGATAAATTTGGACCGGTTTCCCATTCCTTGCGTTCAAAAATCGTATTACAGTACGAATCTCACAGTCGGCAAGATCAGATTGTCTTAAATATTTCAAATATGCACGGCAAACTGAAAATACAACGTAGAGCAACCAAAATGGCGTCAGTTTAGAGCCAGTGAACAAGGAAGACTAACACAGAATGGCGAACACAGCGCTGCGGCGGCACTAGAATGAAGCGGTACTTACTTTACGAATACCTCTCTTATTAGGCTATAAATGGAAATAAAACGTAAATGATCAAATAAATCATTTTAGATTTTATTTCAAAAATTTTAGTTTTGTTTAACAGATCAAAGGCTGAAACTGTGAGTCTGCGTAACACCATCCTGTGGGAGTATCCATTTGGTGTACATTATGCATGGATGCTGCTCATCTTTGCTATGACGACAGTGTTGAGCCTTTCTTGTCCATTAATAACACCTTTTGGCAAGTATTATAACTAACAAAGTCTATGTCTCTTGTGTAAAACAATATCATGCAAAGTGAAAGACTTATCCCACCTGTATTTAGTGATAATTAATTCTTTACATATCCAAATATATACATTTAACCTTCACTATTTGAAGAATTGAAATGAAAACCGGGCTAATCGAAGAAAGGTACTTTTGAGATAATTGAGTTTATTTTGAGAGATATAATAATTTTAGTCTTGTAATCTTGAAAAATTTTATTTTTCAAATAGAAGTAAAAACATACATAAATAATGTTTCAAAACTTAATTATCTAATCCATAAGTAGTAAAAAAATGTAATTATAAAAAAAATTTAACAGGCTATATGCAACTACTAAAACATGAAAAAGTGCTACGTGAAACAAAAAGATGCTTTAAAAAGAGCAATGTGACTTTTGTACAGCAGTGCTTGCTGTTGTAAACATAGCCCGCTCTGGGCTGCTTTGTTTGTTGTTCCTTGCACGTAGCCCACTTTTCATTGCAAGTCTCACTGATCTTAGCAAGCACACTATCTGTCTGATTTTTTTCAACTACTTCCAGATTTTTTGTCACACATGGCTCCATAGAATGTGCCTAGGTAAATAGCACTCGTTTCAGCTAAACTCAACTTTTAATTTTTTTTGTTGCTTAGCCTGGTTTTCATTTCACTTATGGTTAATTTTATAAAATAATATGTAAGCCAATAATTTATTTTAGGTTATTTTTGACTAAATCCATGGTTAAACAGTGATAAATAACAACTATTCTATTAATTAACTAAATTTGCGTACACATTTGTATTCGATAAAATTTGGATTCAATCCATCTCTAATATGTACTGAAACTGGAATAAAAAATATAGTTTTTCCATTTTCCATTTGTCTCAAAATACTAACACAAAAGTTTCTAAAATTTCTATTTGTTTTGCCTTAAAATCCTTAAATTATGCTCGAATTGTATCTTTCATTTGCACTCAATACTGTTTGAGATTATAACTCTGCTAAAGAATACTGGGCTTCCTCTGAAGTGGGTATAGATAACAGGGGTTCCCATATTGACGGATTGAGTATACTCAAATAAATACATCGGCCTTGTTTATATCAAAATACATTAAACCCAGCGGATAGTACTTTACTTAAGTTGTGTGTGTATAACTATTTTAACAAGATTGTTAAACATTACTATATTTAGGCTAGCCTAGTTATATATGAGGTCTGTTCAAAAAGTATCTGACTTCTTTGAATAAAAAATTTCTTTTTTTATATATACAGATAATTACACTAGTCCTCTTCAAAATAGTCCCCCTCAGACTCCACGCAGTTTTCCCACTGGGGTT
>JAGFPH010000005.1:1046633-1089217 GCA_018207615.1 Philaenus spumarius
CAGCATCACGGAGACGTCGGAGGACCTCTTGATAGTATTCTTTGGTGATTGTTTGCCCTTGGGGAGCGTATTCGTGATGTACGACACTTCGACAGTCGAAGAAAACGGTGAACATGGCCTTACGCACCTGCTGAGCTTTCCTCGATCAGGAGGATGTCGAATGCCGCCATTGCGAGGACTGCATTTTAGTTTCGGGGTCGTAACCATACACCCACTCATCACCAGTTATTATCGTGTCTAAGAAATTGTTGTCCCTATTTGCGCAGCCTAACAAGTCTTGCGCAATTTCCAAACAAAGCTCTTTTTGTTCAACAGCTTTGGCACGAATTTGGCGGCTACCCTTCTCATGAGTAAATCTTCAATTAGGATGTAGTGAGCGCTTCCAACACTTATTCCAACTTCTTCTGCCAACTCTCGCACGGTTATACGTCCATCTTCCAGCACCAAAGCTTCAACTCGGGCAACAACTTCGTCGTTTTTGCTGGTTTAAAGCCTACCAGATCGTGGTTCACTATTGAGGAATGTGCGACCACTTTTGAAGCGGTTATACCACTTTTTAATTTGTGTGGCACTCATGGCATTCTCTCCGAAAGCTTTTCGAATGGTTTCTGCTTGATTATCGCCGAGTTTGTAACAAAATTGAATGCAGTAAAGCTGCAAACTCGTTATAGTAACATAATGTGTCAATTTTAGATTTTAGATTTTCTTGAACTGGATTATTAAAATAAAAACTACCAGTAATGGTTTTGTTTAAAAAAACCCTCTTCTAACTTAACAACTGATCTGTTTTCAGGACTGTTGTACATGCTGATGAAACATTGTGTGGATAGATATAATCTGTATTTCGCTTACGGTCCGTCCAAAATAAGTCAACGAATCCATGCAACTGCTATTAACTTTGTGATAGTTTCCATTATTCTGTTACAAGCAAGTTTCATGTCCCTATCTCTACTACGAAGAGGTTTTAATTCCATTTCCATTTACTCGCTCACTGGATTTATTCTCACCATCATCGTTGCATTTCTCCATAATTTTCTTCGATACTGTGGGACGTTCAGCCCGATATACCATCAGGTGAGTACTTTCTTATTTTGTTTTTTGTTATAGTATAATATTAGTGGCATGTAATGTGATGCCATTCTTTTATTTTAAGCAAAATATTTCATTTATAATTTATTTTGACATTATTACGCTCAATAAATTCATAATTTGTATTTTAATATATTTAAATGTCAAAAATGTTAAACAACATCTTTCTTAACACATTGTTATTAACATTTGTAATGTTAACATTGTTATTCTTCTACAACAGAGCAACCTCTGTAAATTTTAATTTAACATCAATTATTTTAAATTATGTTAACTTAAAATTTTAAATACATCATGAGAAAAAAAGTAGCTTTACAACTTTCAAGCATATTACCACTGTGGGAACAGAACTTTGATTGTCCATTACTTTGAATCAAAGCAAGATACTAAGTTCTAGTTTGCAACATTTTGTTTCTCTTTTAATTAGCTTTTCAATGGTGTATTACATGAGCCACCTTTACATTTGAAATTGTTAACCCCTCTCAAGCCCCCTAAAATCAAAGAGGGTTAGATATGTCAAAAATGTTGTCCTGTTATGCAACACAAGATATATACAAAGTTTTGTTAACTTATTTTCTGTAACAAAAATAATAAAGGGGGTTGAAGGGACTTTATGAACACTGTATATTTTTGAGTAACAGGAAAAAGTTTTTAAATATCTTAAATATTCAGAACAAATTTTGTTAAGCAACTCATAAATAAGTTAGGTTTTTAAATAACATACTTTTAAGAGACTGAAGGTTTGAAAATAGTTTTATTTCACTTTTGCTTCTGATAGATGTATCCCAATCTTTATCTGCCTTTTATACATTAGGAGATAAAAGCTGTTTTGAAAGATTACATTTTTCTTATTTTTACTGTTAACCCCATAATAGAGTTTTTAGGACGTTAGTTAAATACTTTACATTGTTAGAACCTGCTATTATCTAAAAAGAATAGAATGTCACTTAGATGTTGAAATAATTTTTCCATCTCTCTTTAAAACAGACCAGGAGTGAAAGCTATTGCGTAAGGTAAGCGATTGTATGAATATAAACCTTTAAAGTAGAAATAGTAACTTATCTCGGCTTGTTGGTATGCTTGCAAGAAAACTTTTTATAATGTCAAAGATTTAAAAATTCAATAAATTAACTGTCCTCAGTAGGTTAATGTGCAAAAATGTAGTTGGGGTAATTACCCGTAGTTCTCACTAATCCATAAAACCTTATAACAGAAACAACTGTAGTTCTTTATTAACTGAATTTAAAAGAACTTCATTTTTTAAACCAATGGATTAATTTCTTTGTAAACTTAAGTGCAGATCGACCCCTTTAAATTCAGAGTCTTGATAATATTTATTAATTTTGTGTTGCTTTTGACAAAATTTATAGCAAGATTTGTTGTAATATAAAAAAAAGCAAATGCAATTCAGAAAATATGTATTTACATGAAAACATTAATCTATTTAATTTAATTACCACCAATATTAAAGCACTTATTGTAAACAACCAATTTTTGATTTTATGACATTTTTTTGGACGGGGTGACAATGACGTCTTTTATTTGCTTGACTGTTGCTTTGTTTCGGAGTCGTAACCATAGCACCATGACTCATCACCAGAAACGACTTTCGTCACTAAATCTGGATCAGTTTCAAGCAGTTCTTTCGAAACATGACATGTTTCAACTCGACGTTCTTTTTGATTGTCAGTCAAAACCCGACACACAAACTTGGCAATGGCCCTTTTCATTTCCAAATCTTTGGTTAAAATTTTGCTGACCAAACTCCAAGATGTCCCAATAATCTCTGACAATTGATCAATGGTCTGTCGACGGTCTGCGAACACAAGTTTTCAAATTTTCTCAATATTTTCATCTGTTCGGGCAGTTGATGGACGTCTAGAATAAGATTTGTCCTCAATAGACATGTCAAAATTTGTATACCGAGCAAACCACTCGTACACTTGAGTTTTTACATTACATTCATCTTTGTAAGCTGCCTTTAACATTAAAACAGTGTCAGCAGCGTTTTTACCGAGCAGGAAGCAAAATTTCACAGCCGCACGTTGTTCACTTAAACTCGCCATTATAAAAAACTAAAAGAGACAAAACGGCACCAGCGAAAACTATCACTAAAGACGAACAAAACAAGCTAGATTGATGACACTGGTGTCACTGAATGCACGAACTGCACTAAACATGCCTAGCAACAGGAATGCGTACTACACAAGCCCCGTCCATGACAGTGTAATTCCGGTTATACTTTTGGGTACCCCCCCTCCCCCCTAGTTATCTATCTCAGTAGTTTCTTTTCAAAATTATTTTAGAATCTATATAAAACATTTGTTTAAGATTTTTCGGAACTAATAGACAATAGTTTATCATAACCTTTTTTTTTTGCCTCTTTAGTAATTTTATTTAAGAACTATCAAAACAAAGCTTTAATAATAATTGTCTATGAAAAAGAAAACGTATTTATACATTATTTTGTAGTATTTGTTATTGTTTAATAAATACAGTTGACACCAATGTAGTGTAGAGGTGCAGTGACTAGAATTAGATTTTTTTAATTTATTTATTTTTACTTTCTTGCAATCACAATATTAACACAAACAAACATTTTTTCTATTAGCACACATGAAATGAAAAAAATATCAGTCAAAATATACTTTAGAGAAACAAAAATAGGAAATACTTATTTATAGGTAAAATGAGAAAATTAGGTTAATCTCTTGACTGAGGTTACCTTTTCTTCAAAAGCAAAATTAAGTATTCTGCGCTTAATTGAATAAAGAAAGTTTGTAATTTAACTTGAGTACAGCTGTTGGTGAAAACATCATAATCTTAACCCTTCCCACGCGGCAAACGAGTATAACCGCAACAGTAGACTTTGACCCAAACGCGTATTACGGCTAAAGCCGCAAAAATATATTTTAACCTCTGGTTAATTAGATAGTTCACTAAAGTTCCAGTAGAATGCAGAAGCATGTCCGCTGTCTATTTATGAAGAGAAATATGTTTTGTTTAATGTTATACGCCTCAAGGCAGTGTAGGGGGGCGTTATTATGTCTGGAAATGCCCGGCGGCACTATAGCTTCTACAGCGCGTATAACGGCTAAACTCGCAGTCACACTAGTCTGATGTGACATACTAATAATTGTAAAATAATATGTTTATTTTTTATTTTTAACATTAACTTGTATTTTTTATATATTATTTCATAATATTACTGCTAGAATTTAAAAATAATCAAAAACTAAAATTTGTGTGTTTTAGAAGAAAAATTTTTACTATTAATTTGTTTTACGTAATACAAATTTTAAATGCAACCAAAAAGCAATGATGATATTTTTTTTAAATTACCCTTTCACATACAAAACAAAAACAAAAATTAACTTTGAAGAAAAAACTAAAACAAATGTAAGTTATTTTAGCGTTGAGGTGAAATAAGGCAAATTTTATTCAGCGTGCGAAGGGTTAAGTCTACTTGCATGGCAGATCCTAGTAATCAAGCTGGTAAGGTGTACTTGTCTCCTGAATGGTGAACTCCTCAACTTAAGAAGTGATAAGGCTCATCAATGGAAAGCTCTTGGTTTAGGACTATCAACACAGGGTTCCAAAAAATTGTCCCTTTATTTTGGTGAAACAGACTTTTTTTTTAATTTTACTTAGATACTAAGTCATGAGGAATCAAATATCGCAGGCTTAATTCATTATTACGCAACCTCTACTAAGAAAAATATGTATAACCACTCTTTGTATAGCTTTAAAGGATAAACTAAACAATGTAACTAAATATTATTTTTACGTACAGGGACTTTTTATTGGTAACTTGGAAAGGAAAACTTATATTTTTGATTTTAAATAGGGGGAAAGTAAGTTTTATACAGTAGAATCCCGCTAATCCGAACCCCACTAATCCGAAAATCTACCTATTCCGAACAGAGTTCAGAAAAAACACCGATTTTTTAAACTTAAAAAACAGAAAAAATTAAAAAGACGTTCGTAAAGAAAAAGCTTACATTTATTGTTATACAAAATAGTTAGTTTTCAAGTTAAAGTCAAGTGTTTCTTTTAAAGTACTGTACACGAAGAATTACTTTGTTTACTTGCAATGTTTAATGTTTAACAATTGACATCAAGGACTACAAACATAAATAAAAAAAGGCACAGTGACTCGGTAAAGTAACTCAACACTCACGGAACAAAGATTTACAATAAATTTGCAATGAGCGCACACAGTTAATCAAAGTCCCTAAAGTAAACACTGAACTAGATACGACTTGACTAGTGCTCAATGCAGTGTTTCATAAATATGTTTAAAACGCGGGAGGGAGAGGGTTAGGTAATGTCTCGGCGCTATGAGTCATCGAAGGAAATGCATTTTCTTTCCGACTTTCACTGAACTTGTTCACAAGCCGATCAACGCTGTATAGAGCTGACATTAGCAGATGTCCCCGTACATTATTTACCCATTAACATGTCAATACGTTGATATTATTTATGAATTCCCGCTAAACCGAACAGTTTTTAGTCCCAATTAGTTCGGATTAGCGGGACTCTACTGTATTTTGTTTGGATCTGATTTTGGCACAATGTAGATAGCTTCAATCAAGAGCTTTCCGTTGGTGTGACTCACCATCCTACGCCAACCATATAGTGAACAGGACTTTTCCCCTACTCTGTATAATTCTTGTCACACAACAATATTACCATAAATTAATCCACAATGATCATTTTCACATCTTAGGTTGGTTTTATTAATTTGATAGTGTCTATCAAACCAAGAGACCTAGCAGTAATAGTTTAAAATTGTATCTGAACTTTTGGTGTTTATGGTGTTTGATATATGCTGGCAGTTTATTGTGCAATTTTGAATTAATATACAGTAAAACCTCTTATATCCGGATCAATGTTTCGTCGGCCGATCCGGATACCAAAATATCCGGATTTCAGAGAGACTTTTTTTATGGTTAAGGTGGTGGAAATGAACAGCAAATCGTACAGTATACCTTTTTATTGTTAACACGCTAAAAAAGAGTACAAACATTTCCAAACAATTAATGTACTGAAATAAAAAAACTACCGGACGTATACTAATTTATATGCATTGAAGTTCAGAAAAAGTACAACTTAGGCCTACTAGTACAGTATTAGTATTCAAGTTAATACAATTACCCTAAATTAAAAATGGGGAAAAATAATAAAAAGTTTTGATTTAAATACAGTAAAAACTGATTTTGTACAAGTTTAATTTACACTCACGTCATTTTTTTGTAAAAAAACAATGTAATTGTGGCTTGCTTGGCTTGCTGAACCCGCTTCTTTGACGAAATATCCCTCCATCTGTGAAAAAGTAAGAGATCGACCACTGTAACTTCTTGTTGTTCGACGTAGTCGATCAGCTGTTCAATTGCCTGGAATGCTTCACAATGTGTCATGGATTGTTTTGGCTCTTCATCTTCGACAGGTGCTTGCTCTGTGTTCACTAAGTCGATAATATCACTGACAGTAAATTCGTAAACTTCATCTTCATCCATCCACTCAATTACTCCAGTTTATTTCGTCACAACCAGGAATGTTTCTGAGAAGTTGAACGATTTTTTCGTTTGTTTCACTATCTTGTTCTTCCATTTCTGGCCCTACATCATTCCACTGATCACTTGCTTTGTGGTGATTCACTCGTTTTCTACGCATTCGCGAAAACAACGCCCTACTGCTCAACTCAAAAAGATCATTTGCTCTTTGGTTGAAAATATTAATTTTTGATATATATATTTATTATTTTTTACTACGCCGGATATCGGGGTTTTCGGATTTGAGAGATCCGGATTAGAGAGGTTTAACTGTAATAGAAAGCTTCTTTAATAAATTATGTTTATTGACTGAAAAGCTCCTGTACTTATAACTAGTTAACATGGCTGTTAGACTTCATTCTGCAGTATGAACATACATAATTGCACACCTAGATAACAGCTTGTGTGTAATATCTCATTTTAAACTTTGTGTAGTAACCCTTTGCTCTCATGATCAGTTATGTGTAAACAAATCTTAAAGAACAAATTAATTTCTATTGTTTATCAAAGTTGTAAAGCTACTTTAAAAGGTATTTTTGTTATTGTGCTTACCATTCTACAAACAAACAAATCCCTTAACTCTTTTTTTTTTCATCCTACCCACAATTAATTCCAGTAATGTACATACGTAGAATTAGACATTGGTTTTACATTGGAAGTAAGTAAATTAGATAGAGACATGTGTTGTGTATTAAATTACTACATTTTCTCACCCAATATAGTAAATTTGACTAGTTACTGTATAGGCCTACCTATTTTTACTAGAATAATGTTCGTATGAAATTCATTGCAGTTTAGTAAAAATTCTACAACTATTAAATCTTCCAACCATAGTTTTACCAGTTGTGAAATTAAGACAGCTTAACATAGACTGATAACTGAAGCGATAGTACTGACAGTAGAAGTGAACTGTTTACTGGGCTGACAAAATATACATCAGGTAAAAGAGTGGGGAGGATACTATGATCACAGGATACAGAAAGGTTGCAGAATTGGTGAACTAGTTAGGTATTCTACTTTATCATTAAAAAGCAATCTTTAAATTTCCAAAACATTGAATTCTTACTTTTATCATTGGCAAGGGTAATCTTAAAATTAACTAATAATACAAGATTTTGTATACTGTGTTAAGAAAGCTCTAACTTTTATCTAACATAATGTCTCATTTTAATAAAACTGCCTTGTAACTGATGAAATCATAGTCAGCAGGATTAAATAGTTGTGGAATTTTTAATAGTATAATTTAAAAATAATTTTAGGCCTATAAATAGTTTTAAAAATTGTTATTTGTAAATTTAAAATACATTGCTCAATGAATTGATGATGTTTTGTTTTGGTAAAATAATCAGCTGTTTGCTATGTACCTCTAATTTTCCATTTAGACTATTTTTCTCTGTGGCTTTTCTACTAAAATTTGATTTCTAAAGCTATGCGCACACTGCACTGACTGGTACGACCTATGACGACTGATTGGACATATTTTACAAGGTGCTACCATCTGACTTGCTAGAAGAGGAAGCTATTTGTGTACTCAGTCTCGTCGAGTGCGGTTGTGTTGACGCTGTTTCTTGTATTTTAACAAAGTGCGATGGATGTTGATGCAGAGCTATCTGTAGTATGCGCACTTCTTTTGAAGGAAGAGGAAAAGGAACTTGGATTTCGGTCTCATAATATTAACACGAGAGTTATTAAATTAAAAATAACTCAAATGAGATCTTGAGTTTTTAAAATAGTCCAGATGCCTCATATTTTATAGCTCTGGATAATTTTGTACCAAATAAATAAGTACATCACATCCATCTTGTTACCACAGTAATCAAAACTCAAATCGCGAATAGTTCCGTTCCGGTCTTAGCTACGGTGTGCTGCTGATTGTCCAAAACTACGAATGTGGCGAATTGTGCATTGACGGTCGGTGTATAGTTCACACACCTCCACAAAGAATCACGCATTGACTTATAAATGTCGTCTGCACCAGCCGGTGCAATATGCGTGCAACTTTACTTTGAAACAATTTGTAATTCTAATTTTTAGGTTATGTTTTTGTTTAGAAGGCCTACGTTATGCAGGTACTTTTTAACCTTTATTATAACCTCCTGTTACATCATAAACTTGGTACTCTATTTAAACCATCTTAGTTTTGAGGCTATGGTTAATCCTACACCTTCAGTAAAAAGAAATTATAAAAAATGTGTGTCGAGATAGCAAAGAGGCTGGTGTGCAGAAGTCTTTCCTAGAAGTGTTTTATAAAATTAATTATTTCAACTTTTCAGGATTACATAATTTCTAAAGCAAAACAATTTATTGCATGTATATTGTCATTTAAGTCAAATTGTATTGTATAAAAATGATAACTGCGTATGAAGCTAGGTCATGTAGAAACAAAAAGTAAATTTTAGTGTAGTTTAGAAGTTCAATGTAGGTGTACCTCATCTACATAATTGTAACTCTACTATTTTTTTTTAGTATTCTATAGTTTTCCGTAGGAAAATTAGGAAACCTATCACATGGAGTCTGTCTGTGTGGAACCTGTAGAATGGAATCTGTCTGGCACAGCGTCTAAGACTATTTTATATAGAAAGTGGTTTTAAAGTTTGAGGTTAAATAATTAAAAGTAAAATCCGATATAAATAGATTTTAATAAAAAATAAACAAAGTAATTTTAAACGCTAGATCTACGATTCAAACACCAAAGTCAACTGTGACAGTTTACAAAATCTCACCATTTTAAAATTCGTTCTGCCCCTATTTCCTTCAGATGTTTCATCACAAGGCTTTTCCACTTTGACGTGAGTCACATTTCATAAAGCTAAGCTTATACAAGTTATAAAAGCCAGAGAACCAGCTGGTTGCCACACAACAGGCTGGAGATTATAATTCAACACTTATTACATTAGTTTGCTGTCTTTCTGTTAAAAAGAAATATTTTTATTGTAAAAATCTGGGCAAAGTATTTTGGTTGAACAGTATTTCAGTTAAAAGTGTTTCTGTTAATTATGTTGAACATAAGGTGCAAACATTTTTTAGCTGTTTATTTTAACAGATGACATGAAAATTCACAATTATTTTTTAAATAAAAATCTTGATAACCAAAACCTTCTAAAAGAAATCATCTGACCTGAAATTTGAGTTGTTAATTACAAAAAAAAAATATAAAAATTACTGATTATATTTGTGGTGCGGAAGTGTGTTTGACTTAGGCTTTCTTATATTTTTACAAACCAAATTATATTTACCAGTTTTAATAACTGCATTTCAAGGTTATTACAGCTATTTACAGTTTGCATGTTTTTTTGTTTAGCAACAAAGCGTCAGCATCACAGGAAGTCCAAGTATAAACAGCCCCCGACATAACAACTTAAGATATCAGTTCGTTCCTGATGTATTACAACGAGGTCCCATATCACCGGATATGCAGACGACTCCAAGACAACCGGATTTAGTCACCGTTTACAGTCCTAACGACGGCTTAGCAGGTCTTCAAAGAACTTACGGCACAGATCAGTCGGACCACACGTTTCAACCTGCTCCATCTACGGATCACACAACTCTCTATCAGAACTACGATAACGCTAACTCAGAGGCTTGAAATCTCTTTGAAGATATCGGAACGTTTCAGTTTTAGTCTAATTTAAGGTAATGCTTTATTTGTGTGGACAAATTTTACAAATGTAAGCATTTAATACGTTATTAATATTTAGAATTTAATATCCAGGAATCGTGTACAGCTTCAACAATATAACATTTTTTTTATATCGCATGCCATTTTATTTAAAAAAAATTAAGATAACATTTACTGTCAACGGTTTAAATCATCATAATTTTGCAATTTATACAAAATATTAATAAAAATGTACTAACTATTTGCACAAAATACTTAAAATTTCATAGAATGGAATGATGCATACTTTAAATGAAAACAATTGAGCTCCAAAGTATCTTTTAATTACTATTAATGTGATGAAACTCTCAACATTGTCTAATTCTGTCTGATTTGATAACTTATCTAGACCAATGAATACAGAATACTAGAAGAATTACAAGTTTGATATATGACCTTTTAAACTGACGGAAAATATGATGCTACAAGATCTCGCTGCATCATATTTTGAAATATTGTTTATGTTTTACAATTTTCTTATTTCTTATGACATTGAAATGTAGTTTGTTGTTTTAATTAATTGACTTTGGGAAAGACAGAGTGCTGAATATCAACGTTTTCTCAGGTGAAAAACTTCAAAACAACCATCAGCAAAAAAAAAAAACTTCTTTTGACTGTGCTTATGCAAAAACTTCTTTTGGGATGCTCACCGAATTTATGCGACCGATTATCCGGAACGAGGTGCAAAGGTAAATTCTTCTCGGTACAGAGAGACTGTAAAACACCTCCGACGTTGAGTTTGTCGTGTTAGAGGTAGCCTGGTGCCAATAATCTTACATGACAGCGCTCGTCCACACGCCGCGCGCACAACTGAAGGTGCTCTGCAGAACCTGAAGTTTGAACCGATTTCGCATGCTCCTTACTCCCCCGATCTTGCGACTTGCTATTTTTATTTTTTCCTCTACTCAAGAGAGATCTCAAGGGTAATCAGTACACCTCGGACGATAGGCGAAAGTAGCTATCAAGTCATGGATTCGAGAGAAGTCGGAAGACTTTTTCAGTGACGGAATGATAAAACTTGTTACACTTTGGGAGGAATGCGTTAGTATTAACGGTGACTATGTTGAAAAATAAATATATGATTTTGAAGCTTAAGAATTGTGCTTTAATGTACTTTCTGCCCGATCTTGCTATTTCTTTTTGTTCGTGTTCTACAAGCATGTGTGCATTACGTTTCAGCCTACCTTCGTAATATTTAAGGCAAGAGAAGTTCTAGACTATGTTTGCTCTCTTGATAAGCTGTCTCATGACAAGACTCACATCATCATCATTAAGCGTACAATTTGATAATTTAAACTCGTCTTTCATAAAGTGTTCTGTAATCATTATTTCAAGAATTCTCATTTCAGTTTAAAGATTACTCGTAAATATATTATTTATACTACTAGAGTCAAAAAGTTCCCGGAATTGGTTTAATTTATTTATTGAACAAAGTTAAAAACTTACAAATTTATTTTCCCTCGAAATACTCTCCTTCTGCAATAACACACTTGCCCCCAAAATTTATACAGCTCTTCAAAAACCTTTTGGAACTAATTTTGTGAAAGTTCTTTCATCGCTTTCGTAGCATTTTGCTCGACTGCCTCAGCATCTGCATATTGTTCTCCCTTCAACGATGTTTTCGACCGTGTGAAAATGAAGAAATCGGCTGGCGCGAGGTCGGGCGAGTAGGCTGGATGTTCTAGCGTGGTAACACTGTTCTTGGCTAGATAATTACGTTCTTTGTGTTCGGCAGTGAGCATTTTTGGAACCGCTCGCAAACCAATTCGATGCATGTTCAAGTATTCATGAAGGATACTGTGGACACTGTGATAAATTTAACTCAAATGCGGTTTTGTCAATCGTTAGTCTTCTGTTTGCACGAACAAGTTGCCGTACTCGCTCAATGTTTTCATCTGTGGTTGAGGTTGAAGGTCGTCCACTACGTTGGTCATCTTCAGTACTCACACGACCTTCTCAAAAACGTTTGTGACATTCGTAAACTTGACTCTTCTTCATCGCCTCGTCTCCGTAAGCTTGAATTAACAACTCAAGAGTCTCAGAAGGTGACTTTTGAAGCAAAACACAGAATTTAACGTTTGCTCCCTGTTCACTATACTCCATTTTTTTTAAACAAAACTGTAAACTTGCCAAACATTAGCACTCTCCACCGGTGAACAAATACAACTGAGCTATATCCCATTACCGATATTCCCTACCCAGGAGTATACCAACTGCTAGTAAATACCAACAGCTGCAAAACCAATTTCTCACGAGCGACTGCGCTGGGGGTCTCTAGAAATTAATCCCGGGAACTTTTTGACTCTAGTATGTATTACGACAAAACTAAAATTGTATAAAAAATTATTTAACCTACAAATGATTATATATTATAAATGTGAATTTAATTTTGATTTCAGATATGTGACACGACTCATCCGCCCACCATTATTACTTTATTTGTTGCTTTTCGTCCTTCATAATGCAGTACATTTACAATAACAATATAATCTTGCTCAATAGTGTCAATTAATTGTTTTCTAATTTGATTAGCTACATTGTACAGTTAAGGCTCGGCTAATCAAAGCTTTAATTATCACAGCTTGCGTACAAAGTTTTACAGTCAAAATTTCTAACTGCGTTAAGAATTTGAAATGACAATATGATCCTTGTTTGCTTAGATGTGTTCACACTATTAAACAAAAACAGATTTTTGACAAATCCAATATCATTACATGTATGAATTAAGTTTTAACTTTATATTTCCTTTCTTTTCTTAACAGAAAAATTAGTTCCTCTTTTTTTTTATTTTTGTCAAAGGTATAAATTAAAATTATATATCTTATTCACCACATTTTCATTAATTACATTAGCAGCTTAATCTTCCCTTTAAAGAGGTGAAAAGATTGTTATGAAACAAATATTATGTATTTTAGAGTCTAAAAGATATGTAGGAAAAAAATGTAACACAAACCTGCTCTTACATATTAGGATACAGTACAAAATATACTAAAAAAATAGCTAAATATCCATATAAAGACATTTTTAAGGGTCTAATGTTTGTGATTATCATGCCTAAAAATAATTTAGTCCCCGTGTGAATTGAAATAAGTATTTTTTTCTAACAATGTGTATTTGTGCGGGGATTTTTTTACACGAGGGGAACTACAAGGCCTTTTGTGTTGAAAAATAATAAAATGGAAACCATTGACAGTCGTAACAAAACAGAGGATTGAAGAATAAAAAACCCCTTCTTTAAAATCTGTTTGGTGGTGTGGACATTATTTATTTCTTACTTTAAACATTAAAACTTGCTGAAAGATGCAGGACTACAAATTGTAAATGTACTGTCCCCTCATACAATATACTTACAATGTTATGGTTTTGTAAGTGCCTCATAGTGTTGTCGATAAAATAATATATAACAGTAAATATAATATATAAAAAATGCTGTGCAATAATGATGTGTTATTGATCTTAGTTACTGTTATTGAATCTGTTAATGTAATTTCTGTTCGTCCATTTTGTTTTTGTTAAAAGGAAGCTAATCCGCAGAGTAGGAATTATAATTCGATCAAGTTAGATCTTTAGCTTTTAATCGTTTCTAGTCATAATAAAGATACATAAATTAAGATTTTAAATATTTTTTATATTAGTTACACATTTTAATTTTAAAACTTAAATAATTCTTAGTTCGGATAGTGTTTTATTTATAAAACAAGTATTATATCTTTATTTTTTGGTAAAATAAAAATCAATAAATTCGTAAATTTAAATATACAAAACTTTAGAAATAATATGGAAAAGTTTAGTCATGCTGCAATTTTGACCGATGAATTTTAGGCCGTTCGGTTGTTTCTCAATTATCCAGTAGAGTTAGGGGCAGCCCAGTTGGCGGAACGCTCTACTACTCATTCCGCCTGCCAACTACGTACTATCCTGCATGAAGACATTGTTTCACAACCACTGTCTCTCACTATTCTTATAAATTGTCAGTTACGATATCTATTTATACCTAATTTATATATTTACCCGTGAATAGTTTACTCGACAACAACTATATTTGCATAGTAGGATTTCAAAACTAGAAACCGAAAGAAAAGGAATTAGAAATGGTTTTAGTAATGCCGAGTTATGAGTCTAAGTAGTAGTTTCCTACCTGCTGGAACTGCCAACTGGTCTGCCTCTTACTCTGCAGTAGATCTCTCTTACTCTGTATAATATATTTACTTAACAATTGCCCTTTCTAACTTTGTTTAGAACTATTTGAACTGTAATTATTAATATCACTCTTTTTAGAACGTAAAATTATTAAGTTAATTTTCAAGAAAACGGCGCTGCAGTATAACTAGTATATGTATAAACATTACCTGTTTATTGCTCGAAAACTTCTGATCTGATTTTCATCTAATCTGTTACCATTTGTAGGTGTGTGTGTTATCCGGGAGGATATTTTAAGCCATATTTTGTTTGTACAGTCCATATTTCAGTTCAGTTTGACATATGTAATTTCTTGGGAGAGGAGAAAGAAGAATGTTGTAAGAAATGTATTGAAGGCAAACGTACGAAGATTGAACAAACATAACCATTCAATGTAACTTAATCTAAAACTTTTATTGACTTTTCATCATTGAATAACAAAAGTCATTTCTTTAGGTGGAATAGTGTTGCTAAACACTCAATTAACATCTAAACAAAGTTTCAAAACAAACGATTTAGACAAAATATCCCTACCTATAGTATTATGCAGCTACTCCAAATATATATTTTCTAAAGAGTTGTCTCATAGTTTAATAGTATGTTAATTTTGTGTTTTTAGAGAAAACCGATCTTTGTATTATTGGAAAATGTTGTGGCTTATGTTAGTAAACTTTGTGTCAAAATAAACCACAATTTATTATTATTTTTACTAAACAGTTATCTTTATTTTATAACCTAATTGACTTATAAGCCAATACAGAGTAGCTGAATGTGTGATGTTAGTTCCATCTTTGCTTCTAGCTAAAGTAAATTTCCACTAACAACTTTTCTGAAATACCATTATTTTTTAATTCAAAGTTTAACAAACTACTTTAACTCCAAGATTTCAAAAAAATAAACAAACAAAAAATAAAAGGAATGTTAACTTACTACCTGAATACCCGTGATCACTTCAGTATTTCAGAATATAAAATATGTGAGTTTGTAAGCACTGTGTAAGTCTATGGGGTCCATTGTGGTTTTTGAGTTTAAGATTAGTGGTGTCTGGTATAGATAGGTAGGAGAAATGTTTTACTTTTCCTGGTTGTTAATACAAAATCCCTTTATTTGCTTAACCCCCCAAGAGGCACATATACATTGAATTTCAAGTTTATAGGTGGGTTTGAGAAAAATATTCTTTTACACTTTGCTAATTTTTTCACGGTCGGACATGGAAGTGGTTTCCTTCCTTAGCAAGCGTCTATTACAAACGGGAGATCTGTCTACCTGATCCATTGTACAAGAGATTTTATTATTATTTGGTACCTTTAATATAATATAATATAATATAATTATAATACCTATATTACATATATACAGATTGTAATTTTAATTAAGTTAAAATAAATTAACTAAGGGATATCTTTTAAAGACGTTAATTATTTACATAACATACATTTAATTACAAACTTTACTGTGAAAACTCGTGATGCAAATTGTAATTTCAGCTACAGCTGAATTATAGGCAAAGCGATGGGATAATCTAAAACTTAGGTAACTGACTTCAAAGTCGGGTAAATTACCCGACACACTAGATATTAAAAACAATTCAATTGAATATTTAACCATTTTGAAATGTTAAGGTTATTAACCACTTGACTGATTTTCTGTGTGATAAAACTTTCCCTACGTTTGCTTTTTCAGAAAAACTTTTCAAAACAAACAAAAATCCACCAAGCACAGTGTAAAATATTCTACACTCCTGACAATAGGATACAGATTGTTTTGTATTTATGTTCTTCTATTTGGGATCTTGCTTAGTTTATTCTGGTGATCTGTTCTTCCAAAGAACTTTTTCATGTGTACTAAATACATTTGACATAGCTAAAAGTCCTAATTTATAGTTTAGAGTGATTAAAAAGTGTATTTCGATTCTCATATTAGTGTAATTTACAACTATTGTTGCCTATTTTGGTAGCTATCTTAATTTAAAGCAATTAAATGATACTGTACTTGATTGTAGCTTTAAAATTCTATTAGTTAAGACTGGTTCTAAAACCTAAATAACTTTTTATTTGTCGTGCATTAAGCTGTTCAGATTTTATCATTTATTAATTAAGGCTTAGAACAATAATAAATATAACAATAATTATTTATGTCTAGTAAAACAATAATTGTTATTGTTAAGATTATTTTAAGATCATCATTGTAAAACCAGTAGCTATTCTTTATCTCTTAGTATATTAGTTTATTATTAAGTATAACTTATTTTTTATAAATACAGTTCCATTATTTAGGGTGAGACTGAAGTAGATTTACTACAACAGGATTATGGCAATTGTTATTTCTGGAAAAGCTGTTTCCCTAAAATGCTTTCTGTAATAATGAAAACATGTTGGCTCATAATAATGTCCATAAGAGTCCACTTGAATGAATTCAATTGCTGCTCCTTAATTTATGTAACCTGTGACTGGGAAATCCTAATTAAGAGAGTCAAGCTTTTGTGAAGTATATTTTACTATAGTGAAAATGGTTTACAGGGTCTTACACATTTTTTACTTATACATGAGACGTATAGATCAATTTTCAAAATTTACCTCTTTAGAATGTGCACTATTCACTAAATATTATATTTTGTAGACAAACAATATCTGTTCTTATTCCTTTCTATGCATACATTTCATAGCAAGACATCTTATTAACAACTTATTCTTGTGGACAATTTAGATGGAAGTATATAACGTTCTTATATTTGATGCAGTTTGAGTTACTGATACAAAAATATTAGCACACATTTCGTTAACAATTGTAAGACATAGTTTTCGTTAAATGTTTATTGATTTTATTATTATGATCTTTAAACTATTGTTCTGTGCGTTTCTAGTTAATTTGCTTTTGCTTTTTATTGTATACTTTGAATTATTTTACTCTCACCATCATCAGCAGCCATGGGCGCCCATATGATATTTTCTAGGGGGGGGGGGGCTAGACCAGGGTATGGGGTGTAACACGTTCACTATTAAGGACGCACATGTAAGCTTGGCACTGAACATGAGAAGCGGTCGACGCACAGTGCATTGCGTGCTTCGCACGCCAACACCCGCACTGGAAGTATTTTCAATACACAATGCATTGCGTGCTTCGCACGCTAATTTTAAGCATGTGTGCTATAAGTATATGTAAAATGAAACGGCACATAAGATTGAAACATATTTTAGTGCTAATCACTTTAAAGAAAAATAACTGACGATAATTAATATTATACATATTTTCCTTTCCCTGGAAGCTTGGGGGGGGCCATGGCCCCCTCTGCCCATAGGTATTGGCGCCCATGTCAGCAGCGCCACAACCCAAAGAGAGTCTAGGCCTCTTCCAATTCCAGGCATATATTCATCTTGTCTCACTCACAATTCCATCTCAATTTAGGTCTACCTGGCCTTTTCGTTCATAGTGGTCTTGGTTGTATATCTTTTTGTTGGATGTGTGTTATGAATCTCATCAATCCTGTCATTTATAACTGATCCTAAATAAATAAATAAATCTACTATTTCAAACATGTATTCACCAATTATTAGAAGTGTCATAACTTTTAATGTCATATACTTATTAATAATCATTACTTTATTTAAATCATTCTAAGTAAGGAAAACCCTCCCAAATCAAATGATCAGTTTGATTTCTTTTAATGACAATATTATGAATCAACTATCTACTGTTTATGAAAACAGAACACAAACTGAACTTGGTTTTTAAAAGTAAAACGTACTCTTAGTTTAAATTTATAATACAAATTTATAGCTTGGGTGTTATTGTACTTTTACGTTGATATAATACTGTACAATAAATCTTATTTGACTGCTTTTCAAATTATGAAATAATATTATGTTTACAAAAAAAATCTTTAGCCTCGCCCTGTAAAGAAGTTAACATTTAGTTTAACTTTGGTTGTGATTGTTATTTATGTGCATTAATGTATAATTTGTGTGTGTTATTTATAGCTTAATTATTAAGATCTATGTAAGAGTGTGTATGTTATATAAAAACACAACTTGCAATATTCCGTATTGTAACATGAAAAGTGAACGAATTTAATTTGTTGTTAGTTTTAATATCAACTTTTAACTATATATAACGTTAAATTAGAACATAACGATGAATTAATTTATTTGTGTTTTTCTTTGCTGAATAGTGGAGAAGAAAAACAACTTCTAATAAACTTTTTTTATTAGTTAGGCTGTGATTTTATTGTAAGAAAGCAATCGACGCACACACACATGCAGACAATTATTTAAATTAATGTATTTCTTGTTTATAGTTTTGTGTGAAATAAAGTAAAACAAGATGTTATAGTAGAATGATTAAATGAGAAATAGCACCGCTTCTTTGTACGACAAACCAATCCTGAAAATAAAACTCTAGAAAACCGACTGAACAATAAGTTTGTTTTTCTGTAAAACAACTTAAAGCCAAGAAATTTTAATTTCTATTGTACAAAATATTTAGTGTTCTAATATAATCTAAAAGCTTTCTACGTCCTTTTGTGTTAACGGTGTATTTTGACTGAGCAACTTTTGGTACCAAAGCTTAATGCCTCTTGTCAGTTATATTTTTGTTTTTAACGGTTTTACAACCTGACAATGGTTTCATCAAATTATTTATTTGTATTGCCACCTCTGAAAAGTCAAGAACCGTATCAAGTGTACAGTATTTCAAATTGTTTGTCGTTATATTCTTCATTCAAAATACATTTTTGACTTCCTACAAAAAGTCATTTTTCAAAAATATATTCTACAAACCTACCCTTAAGTATTAAGAATGCCAAAACACTGATGTAAGGCTGTGGAATAATAAGACCACAATTTTTTGTTAACGGAATGGTTTTCAAGATGTACTACGTCAAACATGGGTGGTTGGAAAATTAAAATGGCGGCTTAATAAAAATCTAGGGACTTTTGAACATTTTAACTGTGAATTGTCTTGGCCCACGTACAGTATCTAAAAGTATTGGTAGATAATTCTGAAACTCCCTCTATATTAAGAAGTTATATTTATAATTAAATGAAAAACAGTTTGATTTTCGTAGGCGTGACAAGGCTTTAGGATAGGGAGAGGTTATTTGGACAGTTACATTGTATTTACGTTATTTTTACAGACAAATTATTTAACTACTGCGCAGTTGAGAAATGTAAAACATATTTCACCCAAAGATAAAATACCAATCAAATATTGTGCTATCACCCAACATTTTCAATTTGATTTCTTATGCTTCTAATAAAATAACCATTCAGGAGTAGTTTCTTGTAACACAAGTTGTGTAGGCTCCAGTCTAGTTACTGGTGATTGGTTTTCGTGCATTAATCGATGAAACAACCGAACTAAAGTATTTCCCTGCTTTATCAAGTCGGTTTTCTTAGCGTCTAATCTTCTTATCCATAAGACATAAAGACTAGGGTAAAAAGCAACATGAGCAACATTTAACCATACGGTCTCAGCTTTATCTAAAAATCCGTGCTAATTAAGCTAATCAACCTCATTTTGTTGAAAAATTATAGCCTACAACTAGCCGTATAGTTTAGTATCAAGAAATGTTGTAACCAGAACTAGAACATCGGGTCGAACAAAGGTTTAAGCATTGTCATTAAACAAATAATTTCTGTTTGTGTGTGTGGTGCGAAGTTTTTACTTTTAAAGAACCTAATATTGACAGTTCCAACCATTAAAAATATTAGAAAGAAAGAGATCACATGTTTATGTTTTATAAAACTTAAGTAGTCAAATTCATAGCGTAGGTTAGGTTTAGTGAATCGCTCTGATTGTACTTAATGCTATGCGTTTACTTGTATACAATGTATTAAATTATAATTGTTTAATGAAATTGTAAAACTATTAAGAGCTTTGTAAAATAATTGTTTAAATATCGTCTCACTCAAACTGTTAAATTATATTGTTGCACTGTTATAAATACGTTTTAACAAATAGATTTCGTTTAGTGGATGTGGTTTTAGCTCGTTATTGTGTAGTTGAAACTTTAAACACTGTTACAGCTGTTTTATTTTAACCGTTTATAGTGTTTTAAGTCGGTAGTGTCGGTTAATTATTTTATGCTGTAATGATTTCCTACCTTTATTAACTTTGATGGCAATAAAAAGCATTTCAATTTACTCTTTAGAAATTATCAAAACTAAAAATATTGAGGATAGCTGACCAAGTTTTATTTCTATAATTTTATCTCATCCTCCTTATTCTAGGTGCCAATGGATTTCCTTTAGAATTATACAATTTTGATACTTAAGACCATTAACTGAAGATTCACCACTGCCTCCTAGAATTTGTTTTAATAAGGTTCGTAATTTGTTTGCTTGTCTTAAAAATTTCCCAAACATTTCGAGGCCAGCATTGTTGTTTAAAAAATAATAATAGCTTTCAAATGTTAACTGAAGATATTGTAACGAGTAAGAAGATCAAACTTTGTTTCGGAATCTTTTTGTCTCTTTCGATAAATTTAATTTAGGAGTGATGTCGATCAATACTCATAACTCATCTTTATTTGATCTATACAATACTTAAAATAAATAAAAATATTCACTTTATAATTATTGGTGTAAACACACTTGATGAAGATAAATTTTAAGTATCAAATTTTCGTCCTTGCGAGTTTTAATTAAGTTAATCCACATGTTGAAAGACACGTGGATTTTATTTATTCTCTATCTGTTTCTGTTGTCCCTGACAAACTGTTTTTTCATTTATTTGTTTATGCTATAGCCCACAACTGTTTGTGGTTACAATCGTAATTAATTTTACCAAAACGACAAGTTGAATCTATTAACATGTTACATAGAAAATTGATTGTTCTATCTGTGTTATATTTTAAATCTATATAAATAGTTTGAAGTTCTTGTTGGAGATTTTAAAATAAACAATTAAATTGGTACTTTGTACTTGAACCAGAGATGTTGTTACTTCGTGTTTGGGTGTAATCGTCTTGAACTTTGAAACATTACATTGTGTGTAATCTTAATGTGGCTGGATACTAAAATTGTATAACTATAGTGCTTCACTTACGTAATGAGCAATTTGGATAATAAGCTCGAAGAATTTAGTTGAAATTGTCTTGTTGAGTTTTAGTACATGCTATTTTCTTGTTTAGCTAATTTTCACTGATGTTGAAACTATCCCAGCTAAAGTTTTCTCGCTCAAAAACTATGACCAGTCCTTCAACCTTGGTTCCTGTAGTCGTACTTTACACAATAAAAGAAATGTTTTCTGAACTGAAATCTAAATTATTATTCTAGTGAGCTCTTTTTGTGGGGAATAGATTTTTTGTTTAATTCCCACGGGGACTTGAAGTATAGGTGTTGTAGGCTAGCATTGTAGGGCAAATAGAATAACTAATAATGGAATGTGATGACCGCAGATTACCATAAAGGCACAGATGTATTACAAAACGAAGCCAACAAACAAATTCCTGAATTAAAGTTTAGAAATAACAGTTTAAAAATAGAGTTTACTAATTTCTTACTGTACCACACTAAAAATACCGTTACTTTGGTTTTGTGAAGGTTCCATCAAGTTTCTCAACTCCAAATTTCACCTGTTGCATTGGATTAAACACAGACCTTAATTACTAAATTATGACTATTATTTATCTTTCAGAACATTCGTTCAAACTTACTGACTATTCATTATTCAGGGTTTGCTGATTTATATTTTTTCAAGCAACATTAACTGGGATAAGTTACATGATAAGTAATACAAAATACAGCAAGAGCATTTAAATGTTTTTTTATATATATTTGTACTGGTTCGATGTCGGATTGCAATAAAATGTTAGAAATAATATCGTACGGTATTTGAAGAGAATATTGTTCAATACTGAGAATATTTAAGATACTGTTCAAGGTATTTTATTTTAAATGTTAATAATTTAATTTTGTAAGTGTAATAATTATATATAAGTGTAATTTTGTTATAGTGCTGAAGGTGTGTTTTAAGTCTAACAAAAAATACTTTTTATAGAATCAAACTTGGACCTGGATTCTTACAATTTGTGAGAATCTAAGTTCAAGTTGTATTTTATTAAGTACATCATCACACAATTCAAGCTCAATATTTATTTATAAAAAAAATGATTTTAACAATAATTTGTATTTGTAAAATACAACTCCATTTGAAGAAATGTAATCTATAGTTTTGATGATGTCTTTATAACCAGGCGTAACACATTTGGAGCACAAGTTCCCGTTTTGAACATTTGTTTTTAAAAACATAAATACACATGTTCATTAAGAACTCATATAGTTTACTCATATGAAGGTTATTTCAAGTACCATAGATTCAGTCCAATATTAGTATAAAGATGTAGGATTTTATGGCGTAATAGATAATGCAATCGCCATTCGAATCTATTATACATTTTTATAAAATAAGCGGAAAAGACGTGTATTATGTATTCTTTTTGGAAAGTGTTTTTAGTTAGGCATTTATTTATGTTTCTTCTATAAACTATATCAAGAGTAGTAAAATTTTTAACATCTGAAAGTGTTTAAGATATAAACAAGAAAACTGTTTACAGAGTGTAGTGACTTTGTTTCTCCTTATCAGTATGTTAGAAAAAATATATTTTTTAAAGTATAAGGATAATTTTTTGTTAATACCACAGAATATTGAATACAATAGAAGCGGCATAGGGTAAGAGGATGTGAGTCAACTCCCGCTCTCTAACCCCCATTCCTTTGCCCTCAATAACACACCCGTCCGCAGTTTAACACACTTAACATACACCTTCCACGTTACATCAGAACTCTTCACGTGTGTTTATGTTACTCCTTGTTAGTCTTTGATATTGAAGTTTCTTTTTTTGTGTTTTGTTATTTTTGTATGTTATAATGCCTTGTTGTGTGGCCTTTGGTTGCAGCGTGAGAGAAGCGGATAAAACAGTTAGCACTCCGATAACTTTTTATCAGTGTACTTATATTATAAAGAGGTAAAATTTGTTTGTTTGTGTGTAGGTGGTAATCTCTGAAGCTACTGAACCGATTGAAAAAATAGTTTTACTAATAAAAAAGCTTCACTATCCCTGAGTAAACATAGGCTAGAATTCATTTTGATAAAAGCCTTTTTTATTTCAATATTTTTAAATTTAGTCGGAAAAAATCTTAGGTTGGGCCTAGACTGATGAATGATCACATGTATTTACATTTATTACCATAGCAACCAATTGAATAAAATAACAGATAAAACATCTGATTTAAACTGTGAAGCAATTATTTAAATTTCTAACTTTTAGGTTAGGTTTTTATTAAATTGTAGACCTGAGCCTTGCTGGTTCTTTTAACCTTTATTATAACTGGTGTTATAAAATATATGAAATAATTTGATTTATATAAAATAACCTGTTTGCATTTGCTTCGACGCGAGTCAGCGCGAGGGTTGGCGATCGAAGCGAGCAGGGGGTAAACATCTAGTTTTAAAGAGCGCTCTAGTTTTAAGTAATATTATTACATTCACTAGTACTCTTTTCGATTTAGTATTGGCAATTCTTTTATTCGATGGTTCGCTTTAATCTCCTAAATACACTCACTTCCCTTGTTTTACTTATGTTAGGATTTTTTGTAAATTTTTAATAATTTTATCTATATAATACCTAAATAAAATATGTAAACATAAATACAATTTCAAAAAGTGAATTTTTTTATGAAACTTACCCTCATACCAATTATGTTATGTTAACTACTAATAAACATTCGGACAATGAAGTAAAACAAAATTAATAAAACTAAATTGTTACGTTTCTAATATTTATTTCACTTAAACTTTCACACGGTGGACCATGGTTTAAATAAGTTATTTACAACACTGTTATTAAAAAATAAAATTTAAACTTGAACTGGACTTATGAGAAATAACACTATATAAATAAAAAAACTGTTATTGTTGAAACCTTGGTTCACTACGAAATAACGATAATATCAAAATCGTAATAAATGTGTTTTATTTATTTTGTTCACTGTCCGAATATTAATAATTTCACATCATTCAGAATTCATTAAAGCAATTATTAATGTAATTGCATTAAGTAGGTCTAACTGGCAACTATTTGGGCTTAAGCCCTTGTACGCTTCATTTGCACAAAAAACACATTCCACAAAACTCTTTATGGGAGCAAAACAGTTACAATTCATCAGAAAAGGATAATTGAAAAAGCGCTTGAGAAGGAACTGAGAGGGCAAGAGAGTGGGGAACAGCTACGAGGTTTGACTCACATCACTCAACCCCGCCCGGCCATTGGTGCCGGTTCTACTATATTACATGTTCTGTGGTTAATACTCATAAAAAAACATGTGTAACAGTGAAATCATAAATGAAACTGTAGACTTACATTTCTATACAGTGTAATAAGGCTAACCATCTTTAGGTAAAAAGATAGAGTTACGAAAAACTGTATCTTCACGAAACAGTTTCATTGTTTACGGCAAACTCAGTAAAAAACTAAAAAATTTGTAGAGTGAAAGGTTAAGAGTAACTCCAATAAGAATAGTTTCTTCACTCAAAATTACAAACAGTAATTTAACAAGAAATAAATCTTGTATAATTCAACCCCTAATTATTATTTATTTGTTAGTTGATATATTTCAAATTAGTTCAGATGGAAATTTTAAATAATGTTATATTTACATTTGGAAACATGTTTAACTTTCATAACATCCTTCATTAAACACTTCATTTTTGTTAAGCTCTGTAAACGGTTTCTGGGAAGTATTTTCACACACCCTTCGAACCCACTTCTTATGCCAATTGAAACCTAAATATATGCAATACTTTTACCCAAATTATTATATTCTGTACCTTATTTATATTTGCGTAGGAAAATTGATATTTATATAATGATATTTATATACATTCAATCCGTTTATGTTTATAATAATTTTATTAATAAAACTATTTTTTAATTATGTTCTTGTATTATAATGTTGATATGTTTTCTTGGCATTTTGTTTGCAATCTCAACAACCTTTAGTAAAGTTATAAAAACCAGATGTCACTTAATATAAACCATATCTTAGCTCAGCTCTGGTATTAGTCCAGTATTTAGTGTTTGGCTTTCATTAATATTGTAATATTGTTTTGATTGATGATCATGTAGTTTTTTAATAAATAGCTTTTATATTTACAAGATCTATAAATTTACTTTCCCGATATTTATAGATAAATATTACATAATGGTTCCTAAACACCAAAACATATTGTTCCTTGAACGAATTCATCAATTTGTAATTTTTAAATGCAAATAAAAATGTGTATATCTCAATACTGGATAGATACACTGCAGCTAAAGGAACAGTACATCAGCTATCATTACAAGAAATCTGATGACAAAGTTCCCAGACTGTTTTCGACATAATTCACAAGTATCTGGGTATTGATATGCAAACTCCTAATTAGTCCAATCAAATTAAGGATTTTTCTCGAAGAAATTGTAAACAGCTCTGAATCGAGCTGGAAATGTTTTAACTGGCTCAATTCCTACAGCCAATTAGGGGAATTGTAGGAATCAACAATTTGTATTTGGGAATTAGTTATTTGTAAAGCAACTGTGCGTTTCATTTTCCTTTGTTGGTGCGGACTCTTTTTAAAATCATGTGCGAACTTGTAATAAAGCTTTTTTTACCGTCTGCTCTGAGCCACGTTAATGGAGAATTTGTGGTCGATCAAAGGGATATACAAAGGTGGTTTTTATTTTCACAGCCATCTTGAAATTTCTTTCAATGAGTGTTCTACCAAAATTTATGAGGTTAGTATTCGAAACACAATTTTAAGCGATTATATTCTTTACTAATTGAATTCTCAATACAATTATTGTGCTTAATTTAATACCGGTTATAAGTAATGAAGTTAGTAGTTATGTTTCATGAGTTTCTACTGGCTTATACCAATATACAGTCAACTCCCGATTAAACGGGATCGGTTTATACGGGTTGCGGCTCAACCGGGTTGAAAGACAAGAGAGGTGATGAGGCAAGAAGTGAAAAAATGCCGGTTACAGGAGGGCGGGCGGTCTTGTAGCAAACGAATAACGACTAACACGAAACTGATGCTACTGCAATCACGAGTAGCATCTATTCACGTTTTGTTAGAGAATAGAGTAGCAGTTATAATCTGCTACTATAGATTAGCAGTTACTAAGAAGCAGTTATGTTATTGACTAACATCTCTAGCCGAAAGTGACACATGGCACAGCTCTGAGTTACGTCGAAGGCCTTTTTGACTATTTAGACAGTCAAGGTGATGCATTATTATGTGACAAGCTCGTGTTACAAAAAGTAAGGTCCACAATTTTGAAAAAGGAAGCAAACGCGAAAAGACAAAAAACTCTGACGGACTATTTTACTCGTTGTTGAACATTCTGGACTATTTTAATCGTGTTTGAACATTGTAAATAATGTATTGCTGAACTGCTATTTCAATCTAAATATTGCTGTGTTTGTAGTTTTTTATACGTTTTATGAGTGATTAAAGGTACAGTATAACCATTATGTTTATAATTCTTGCACAATACCTTGTATTTGGGCCCTATACTATAACGAATTGCCTTAACCGGGATTTCACATTATCCGTGATGGTCTTGCCGGTAATTATCCCGGATAATCGGGAGTTGACTGTATTGTGGCCTCCATTCTATTAAAATCTGAACTATTAAACTCCCACCTTGGTTTAATTTGGGCTGGGATTTGTTGGTAGGCCTATGCTGTGTTTGTAATGCTTGAAACAAGTATAAGGTGAGTATTTACCTACATGTTAAATAAAATGTTAAAAACTATCCACTTGTTGATCATAGACTTCTATAGTAATTTGATATCTTGCACAACAAATATAGCCTAGGTATGGTCAAAATTCAATTGGAGGAGGGAAATTGGAAACCTATAATCCATATTTGTGCACAATATAGGGTTAACAATTGTCTAAGTGTTCCCTATTCAAATTACTGAAAAAACACCCAAGACAAGATTAAGTAAAAATTGTTTTTTGTTGTTTCAGAAGAAACTGACGTGGGCTCAGACGTGGCCTTTACGTACGGGTACCTAGTAGAAATGGTGCAACAAGCTTGTGAACAGAAACTAAGGTAAGTATGGTATTTATTTTGGTGGAAAGGAGTAACTGAAGACTGAAAGGATAGCTAGGAAGGTAGTGGTGCAGTAAGTTAGTTGAGCCGTTATCAGACGTTTTCGAATTTCAAAGTGCTGAAAATCACCGAGGACCAGACCCCTTTAATTTCCCCAGAGGGAGGTGATTGCTAGCAGTTTAGGCCAGGCTCTTGCCTTATTATCTCCCTAACGGGAGGTGGATACACTGCTAGATCGCCGGGCTCCTGCCCTTTTATCTCCCTAACGGAAAGCGAGTTTCTGCGAAGGCGAATCGGCAGCTGAAGACAGCAGAGAAGGCAGGACGACGTAATTGAATTAACACCGTATCATTATAGAATTAGAATAACCGTTTCATCCGTTCCCCCTGGTCAGCTTGTAGTAAAGTGTAGTGGTGAATTCAGCGTAGTCGAGTAGTGGTGGTGAGAAGTGTTTCCGGAGAAAGCTGGCAGCGGACTGTGTCAAGGCCTTGCTGTGGCCTTATTTATACAGATTGGTTAACCACAGCTTGAGCGTTAGCTAGACTAAACTTGCACCTAGCTTTAGCTGTTCGGCCAATCAGGAGCTATCTAATCTTACGTTCTGATTTGGTAGGACTGACCAAACTTTTAGCGTTTAGCTGGGGAAGATAGTGAATTGTTTAGTTGTGTGTGTGTGTGTTAGTATTTTGGAATTTGTTCCAAGTTGTTTTGGCATTATCAAAACAACAGACGGTAACAATGGCCAACAAATCAATTTTCGAACATTCCCCATTAAGAGTCAATTCTATTCTCAACCTTTCTCTCAAAATATATGCCTGACCTGTAAATAAATGTTTTGTGAATTATATTAACAGTGTAAAAACATATTTTCCCATTAAACTTTGTACTTGGTCATCATCCTTTAAAATTTAACAATTATACGCCTATGTATTAAATAAAAAGTGTAAAAAATGGGTCGGGATTTGGAATAGTTAAGTCTAGGTATACAAACAATCATGTAGTGTGATATGATTAACGTGAATCGTGAATCCTCTATTCCGATAAAGCCAATCGATATTTCGATATGGTAACTATGTTTGTGACCCGATTATTAGCGGAAAGACACGAGTGAAAGCAGAAGTGTATAAAATATATGGATAACAAAATTATAAGTAAAAACAATTTTAACAATATCAAATTGAATAAGTATTACAATATTATGGGACAAACTGAATGAAAACTGTCGGCACTAAACATGATAATAGTATACAAAGATTGGGTCAACTTCAAATTGTATGATATTTTAGTTAGGCAATATATTTAAGAAGAACTAGGTAACTAAAAAACAAAACACTACGTGTCGGAAACGTTATATGGAGACAATAATAATTAATAATATATGTTTACACTTTTGAAACATACTGTGACTAGACTGACAAATAATTAAACGTCGGAAACCTTGTAGATAAGCTTACCGAGCTATAAGAAAGTTCAAAGTTAAGCTGTGAATGTTGTTCATGTTCAATCAGTCTTGTACTAATGACAATTAATAGCGTCTTGTTCTACTACAGTCAATCCTTTTTTTTTTTGTGAAGTTATAGTAATATGATAATTAGTTTTTGTTAGTTCTTGTTCAATATATACGTAAGAGAACTAAAAACTCTGGCATTTAGCAGTACTAAAACATACTGGTGAATCATGGTCTTCTACTAAACGTTTTTTTAAATGAAAAAAAAAACAATTCAACATAATTTTTTTTTTTTAATTACATGAGTTACTTCTATATAATTTAGGGTCCTTTTTGTAAATGACATAACATTTATTCGTTATGAGACCTCTAAATTATCACTAATTATGATATCTTAATAGCTAATTTAAAAAGTACTAAAACTAAATAAAAAGTTAAAAATTACTTTCCTTTTTAATGGCCCCATGTTTTCCCCAGCTCCAGGGCTCCAAGTGTTTCAAGCGGGCCTGATTTTGCTATCGGCGGTTTAGAAAGGCAATGACGAAAAAGACAAATAAAAGGATAAATACTAAAACTAAAATGTGTTACTATTGCGAAAAAACAATAATTTCCCACTTGTTTTATTGAAAAGAAATCGTTGGCTGCATTATAAAATGATTTATACCTATACTTAATCTAAATCTTAAGACTTACCGTCAAACAATATTCATTTGAAAACCATCATGCGACGGCCGTTTCGGCTATTCAGCCATTATCAAGCAACTATAAGCCGGATGATCCTTTGTCAATTACTAACATAAAAACACTAAAACATAGTTCACAACACAACAACGATAATAACTTAACACACGTACACGAAACATTATTCAGAAGAGTCAAGATAAATACGATCGACCGGTCGGCCCGACACTCCGATACGTACTGTGGATTGATGGTTACATTACTCGATGGAGGGGGTTGCTTATCTCTAACAATGTATCGAATAATGCGTTGGAATCAAACTTAAGTTTTTCATTCAGTAAAACATTGTCATCGATCTTGTGGTGTTTGTATATTTCAAATTGTTCAAGAGAATTCATATATCTGCCCTTTTTACATCGGTGTAGAATTTTAAGTGTATCTTTCATGTCAGAATAACTGTGGTTGGTTTGAATAAGGTGTTCAGCAAACTTATATTCAAACTTGGTTAACTGTGCTAATTTTTTAGAAGATGGAATGTGTTCCTTAAACCTCTTTTTAAAAGATCTTCCTGTCTGTCCTATATATTTCTTCGGACATTCATTGCAGGATAGTTCATATATTCCTGTTCCTTCAAATTCGTCTTTTTGGAATATCCTTCTTGAGGGGTTTTTGAAGCTCTTCAGGTTGTTCGTGGTTCTGTATGCAATCTTGTATTGTTTTTTATGGAATAGATTTCTGAAAATATGTTCAAATGGCTTGAAATAATTGAAAACTACAAACTTGTCCTTTTTTGGTTCCTTCAGATTTTTATACATATTATTACTATACTTAATACCTACACACATTCCTTTTTTATTTGTTTTTTCAAAAATCATTATTGCCATGTATATCTGATCCTTTTTTTATCTCTGTGGACCATTTAAATAGCATAATTATTAAAAATTTTCGTTTGGCTTTGGTTTTTATAATATTTTTTTATAAACTTAAAATGAATGAGTAACTTAAAGTGAAATAAATCAATATCGAATGAACTACGTGACCTAGAACATTTACCACTTCAATAAGTGAACAACCAATAATTTATTTATTTTGAATCATTAATAAACAGTCGACTTATTTCAAATCAATTATCTTTTTATAGCTAATCGAATTTGTTTGAAACAATTCAGGAAATGTAAAATATTATACATTCTCTTTTTATTAAACTTAACTCTGTGCTTTGCACTTCGTATAATCTCAAAAACTTGCAGTTATACCACAATTAAGACCACATATTATACTTATGTTATTGCACACCTCAGATATGGCGTAGCCAGCAGCTGGGGTAATTCTGTAGAGTCCATAAACAGTTTTCGTGTACAAAAAAAATAATTAGAATAATTTGTAATTTGAAGTATAGAGATTCATGTAGAGATATATTTAAAAAAAATCTAATTTCAATCCTACTGGAAATTAATATCTTAAAAAAATAAATTATGTAAATCTCTCTCAAATTAAATAACTTTTCCAGGTGCTTCTTTATATTAGACAAGAGTGCTCCAACATTTAGCAACACTAAAACATACTCTGTGAGGCAAGGCCTTCTACTGAGCAGTATGAGTGGAGGTGACTGGAGAAGTTTTCTAATATTAGAGATGGATATCAATCCTCAGATTTCCCAACATCAAAAGGGTGTTTCAGCAATTAGGTATTTGATATTGATTTCAACAGCTACTGAGTACCAAATAAAAAAAAATCCTGTTACTTTAAATGAGCAATTCTTGTATCCATCTTTGTATCTGTCGCGGCTCTTGAAAACGGCTCTAACGAATTCAAAGAAATTTTGTATTTAGGTGTAGTTTTGATTTTTAAGTACACCCATATAGTTGTATTTCGTGTAAAAACGCAAATTTTTGAGGAAATCTAATTTAAAAGTTGAAAATTTTAAACATAGGGTCTTATGGGTTGCCATGTTGGTTACAAAATAACTACGAAATAGTAAATAAAGCGATCAAAACAGCTGTTTATAAACAAGCCAATGTATACTGTTTTATCAGCTGTCCATTGGATAGTTTATAATTTTACTGTTAAAAAAACAAGCTAATTTATAGTGTTTTAACACGTTGGAATTAGAATAAATTGGGCCTGATTTAACAATTTATTTTGACAAAAAAAAAGTAAACTTGGCAAAGATGGATAAATTCTAATAATCAATTTTGTAATATAAGCCTAGCTCATTTCTGAAACATAGTATTGAGGTTATGTTAATCCTGCAATAATGTTTACTATATTTAGGCCTGGTTTCAAAACTTTAGTTGACAGAAGATAGTAGTAGAACTAGGACTAAAGTCGTAATGAAAGCCTCTCACGTTTCTAAATCATGTATTTGAGGTTATAATTAATATTGTAATTACTGTTAATATATTTAAGCCTGGTTTCATAATTTTACAAACTTATGTACAAACGAGCCAAAGATTAACGAGATTTTAGCGAATTTTCCAACTGCGAGCAAAGCGACGCAGCCATCTGAGGCGGGGTTGGGACGCGAAGCATCCAGGGACAGAGCCCCTAGTAGACATTGAATGAACAACAATTTTTAAACGGTTAGTCTTAGATCAAACACAGACTTACAGTAAATACACTGTACTATACTTCTAGGGGCGTACAAAAATTATGTAGTAGGGTTAGTTACATTGTTTTTACTCAATCAAATAATCCAAATTGGTTCCTAAATTGATTACCGGATTCGATGGTATACTGTCATCTTCAAATCCAGAGCATTTTCTTGCTCACAGGTTGGTACCTCTACCGGAATATAGAAAGGAAGTGTGTACATTTTACCCCTAGTTAATTTTACTATAAATAAATGGTTGACTTGTTAATAGCATTTTTCTTATCTCAAAACTTTATGACTTGATTTTCTTACATGTAGTAATTAACCTATTACATAAAAAATGGTTCATATTATATAATCAAGGAAGCTATACATAGATTATGTCTAAAAAATTATCTAAAAATTTTTTTTCAAGGCCATCAGATGGCATATAAAAAGTAATAAAATTAATAACAGAGTTAAATGTATTTGTTCATTATAAAATGTCTTAAAGATAATTTTGAAAATTATATTACAAATCATTTCCACCCTTAATCTTTCTGGAAGAAATCAGTGCATTGGTGTTGGTAATGATAGGTCAAGTTTGAAGGAAGTCTGTATTGGAGTTCCACGGGGCTCAGTCTTAGAACCTTTACTGTTTGGTTAGTACATTAATGATATTCAATCTGTTCTAAAATACTGTAAATTTCATCTGTATGCTGACGATATTTAAATATATTTGCACTTTAAAATTGGTGATGTTGACAGAGCAGTGGAGAGTATGAAATTATGATCTGGAATATATTATCCTGTGGACTAAGAAAAATTTACTTTTAATCAACAGAGCTAAAATATAAGTTGATCATTTAATGATATTCTGTACTATGATGAAGTGAAAGAGTTGGGACTAACTATTGACAGTCAGAATGACTTGGAATGATTATGTGACCGAGACGACAAATGTAGGGATTTTGCTGGGATGCACTACTTGAAAACAAATGCAAGAGCTTACCACTCCAAACTGAAGCATTTCTAGTAAAATCCTTAATGTTTCCTTGCTTTGCTTAATGTGACACTGTAGTCAATGACATATCTGTAGTTCTGGCCAACAAATTGCAGCGGGCACAGAATTGCTGTATACAATTTATTTTTAGTTTAAAACTTGATGTTCATGTAACTCCTTATTATAAAGTACTTAGTATCTTAAAACTTAACAATCTGCGATCCTATCATATTTTAATTACTTTGCGTTCGGTCCTACGGACTGGAGTGCCTGGTTATTTGGCTGAAAAGATTGTTTTCACCTCCGATATAAGTGCAAATAGCACTAGAAGAGGTCCATTTTGCTTGTTGATACACGCTACATAGAACCGTCATGTTTAGTTTCCAGAAGTAATTAAATCTGAAGTTGTATCCAGTTTTCTAAATTACTTAAGACTTTCTTATCGAGTAAAATGGAGCAAGTGCCCTTGCTTTGGGGTGTGATGGGCCCCAAAGCAGAATGTGTTTTATCTTTCTGCAACGGTTGATGCTAAGACGAAAAACTTTCTGCAAGTTTTAGTCATACAGTAAATTAATCCAAGAGGTTTTAATGGTTAATAAGTCTATGCCTTAACGAAAATTATAGATATGCCTTAAAACTTCTTTAATCCTTAATTTTACTTTACATTTTCTTATATTTTGAAACATGGCAAGGATTAATTCAAATCTTCTTAAATTCTCCTTACAACTTTGGATGTTACTGCTTGGGACATTAATGTATTTATTGTGTCTGGTTTGAAGTAGTTGTAGTACTGAGTCCCGTATTTCTGACATAGGACTAGTTTCAAAAATTTTCTGTTTCCTTTGTAACAAGCAGGAGGTCCATTAGTTATTATATAAGCCAACATATCAGTAGTGCCAATCTCCTCATATGAAAAATGGCTGGCAGCAGGGATTAAAATAGAAATAAATAAAAAAATACAATGACATATAATGTCCACAAAAGAACAAGACGTCCGAATACTATTACTGCTAATTTTATAAAACGCAATTTCATATTCAACAGCATATGTCCGCAAAAAAACCTACTCCCAATAACAATAATTTGTTCTTGTTTTTATGAAATACCGGCATCGTCGTTAAAACTTAATTTAAACTACTTCGGCTAAGGATCGTGAGAATGTTATTCAGATGACACTTGTAAAATTTGGAAAAGTGAAAATGAAATGTAGCTATTTGCGGTAATGAATAACAAGTAAAACAAAGGCACTTCATCGGGACTCCCACAAAAAACATAAATAACTTGTAACATAAATCCCGAAAATGTTCAAAATGTTTTAAACGACCTAAAACAAATAGAATTATTATACTTTAGTTACCGATCTATAAAATTTGTATCTTTACATCGACAATTTTAAAATTGTATAAAAAAAAGTAGGCACCCTAATTCTGTAGACACGATAAGAAATGAATCCATAAGTGGTTGACCTTGAGCCTACTTCACCTTCCTGGGTAGAAATAACTAAGCCTAAGCATGAATACAAATAAAACAAGAAACGTTTACAACAAATGAACCAATTGCCTAAACATTTTACTAGGGAAAATGTCTACATATGCTGTATAAAACTAAAAAAGTTTTACATTTTTTCCTACTGATATTTTATTGTTAAATGCTGAATTGGGTTTAAATACAGAAAATGTTTTTGCAAATACCAGAGATTACATTAAGAATACAGAGAACTGGCAAGTCCGACTATGACATAAATTAAGTATCTCTCGGTATCGAATTTCGGCTATCGATACCAAAGAAAAAGTATCAGTGGTATCGATAATCGACCCATCTCTATTTTATGACCTGCAAAAAACCTTTATTCTGCATGACATCTTTCTGCAGCCCCCATTTTTGTTCTGCGACAATGTTGCACCATCGCTTAATGTTCTGCTTTTGGGCTGATGGGATAGTTATTTTATTATTATTACAGTAAGATCTCGATAATACAGCCTGCTCCGGTGATGCAGGATTATCAAGGTCTTCCTTTAAAATGGTTTAAACAGGGAATAAACTATAAATAAACATGTAAACTACACGTTGAAACTACATAACAATACTGCGAGTCTCAGGTAGGGACGGCTCCATTCCCTTTTGTTGTTGGCTTCCGTTAGTCAGTACCTAGAGGGGGTTTGCTATTTTTATTCCAATTCCAGCCTGTCACAAATTCTTCGAACCCCTTTCACTTAAAAATCGTGCAAAGCGGTTTTAAATCGAACAACTATTTACAAGAAATTCAATGTATCTTTTTCCAAAAATTTCAATTTGTTCAAATAATCTTCATTAAGTGGAATACGTTCAACAAAATACTGTCAGCAATGAAAGTGTGAAACAGTCCCTTTAACTAGGAACGTTTTTAAAGGACAACGAGAGCACATTGTTTTGAATCATTTTGATTTTTAGGAAAAATGTTGATTGAAATGTTTGTTTGGACAAGTTTATTGAGCAGTAGACTTTTACACACTGTTTTTTGACGGATGCGGAGCCAACAGCCAGTGTAGATCAGGCATAAATCACTCAATAATTACTAAAACTTGAGTGCCAATTTTCAAGATGGTGGATGCCGAACTATCGGGTCTGCCGGATTATCGAGGTCTTACTGTATTACTATTAGTTTTTTTACTTTTTTTAGTTATATAATATTGCTTATCTTACTGTTTGTGTCATCTGTTTTAAAATTACGCTTTTGTGTTTTAAAAGGCAATTTCAGCTTAATGTTCATTTAAATATAATTTTTGTTATTTAAAATTGTTCAATTTACTTTATTTTAGTTTGATGTTAATTTTTAATTTAATTTTCTTCTGATTATTATTTTTTGTTTGAATATTGTAATTGTATGTATTGAAACTGTAATGTCTGTAATCATGTACAATGGGGTTAGGTGGTGGAAGAGGACTAACCTCGCCCGACTAAATAAAGGCAATTCAATTCAATCTTTGAAAGAGCTCATTGGTTATAAAACGGGAGAGGGTGCTTGTGGAGATTTCTTCTGCACTACAAAACACATTCAAATTTAATTTGAGAATAGGTTTTAGTTTTTTTAATGTAGTTTTAAATACAAAATAAAAATATTACAAATAATTTAACGAATAAAAATGTATAGCAGTACCACTTTGAGTGTAAAATGCTCTCAGTTCTTGTACCTTATTAAATTTAAAAACTAAAACATTTCAACCAAATATGCATAAGCACTCTTAGATTTACATGTATTTATTATTACAGTATTATTATGATTTTTTAAAAGTTATACTATCACAGTTACATTCAATGTACAAAGAAGTTTTTAATGTTGAAAAACAGCTGGACGAGGATCAATTAATTAGTGTAGTCTTGTATATTTGTATTACAGTGTTGTACATTGTTTGCTTGATTATAGGCATGCAAGTGTTGTTTACAGTCATCTATGTTGTTGCCAGTGATAACATATTCCATGCTACTCAAGATCTGGAAAATAAAATGCAGGCAACAGTACAAAAGCTACGGTGAAACCATTCCCTAGGAGGATGTTCACCATGGACCAGCCCAACAAAACATTAAAGTGAGTACTTTGTAGGCTAGTACAGTTTTTAATCAAACTTCTGTTTCTACACATACTGCTTACTGCAATACAGTATACTGTGTGTATATGTACAGTTAACTCTTTTTTTTTTAATATCTGTATTTTTAGTATAAGAATCGTAAAATGTTCGGCAGAATTTTGATATGAATATCTTTTGATATGATATGTTTGTATTTGTATTCTATTGAATTTATTTATTTAACATATTAAATGCTGTACAATTTGTATTCCCTGATAATAAGTATTCATTTGTACTCCCTTGCTTCGTCTTGAAAATTGGCCTTTTGGTATTGTACGGTTCTTGGTTTATTAGCCGTAAAAAAAAAATCCAGTGCCTTTAAGTCTGACGAACGCAGTAACCTGTTGAAATTTGAAAATCACAATATTATTTGACTGCCAAATATTTTCTTCAAAAGAGCCATAGTTTTACAGGCTGTGTGAGTTTTTTTAGATCCACAACTCTCGATTGTTCTCCACCTCTGGCCTTAAAAAATGTTAATTATTGTCCTGTATTAAATGCCAGCGACATTAACCTGTTTGTTCTTCGTTGTTTTCAAAAAAATATGGTCCAATGATCCTTTCTGCTGTTACACCACAAGTACTGTGGACCTAACCGGATGCATTTGATGTTTACAATTACTCTTGGATTTTCGGCGCCCCATATCCTACAGTTTTGTTTATTCACGTGACCATTTAGGTGAAAATGGGCCTCATAGCTAATTATGAGGTTGTGAATAAAGTCGTTTTGATCTTGGAATAATTCTTGAAAACACGGAGCATATTCAATGCGACATAGATTTTCATTTTGTTTTAACTCATGTACCAATTGCATCCTAGAGGAAAAAGTGTAACTGCAGCAAAATCCTTTGCAAAGACCACCTAAGTATCACCAACTGCTGAAAATGTCGCCGGGTAGATGTTTCAGAATGTTCCTCAATACTTTCTTACACCCGAGCAATGTTTTCCTTGTTTCAAGCTGTGCGAGGTCTTCGTGAACGAGGATGATCACAGATAGCCTCTTGTTACTGAAAGTGTTGAACTAATCGATAAATTACTGGAGCACTAGTGTGCATTTTGAACATTAAAGAAATCCTCTTAGTGCCAGAATAATCAAATGTTGCTTTCCAAAATAAATTTAACAAGTTTTCTTCTTTCTAAATAACTATATTAATAAAATAATATGACTTACCGTGGCAATAATCAATATTTCTTTTCTTTTTACTATCACACTATGGCCGTGTTAGCTATCCTGCCATTAACGAGTGCTTGATGGGTAGTTCCCATCGTCATTATTAAAAAACGACAGTACGCGTCATTATTAAAAAATGACAATGGGCCGCCTACTACACGATAAAAATAAAATGTATACAGAGTTTGTATAAAGTGTTTGTATGTCTTTGTATTTTAATATAATGATAACGGGAACTACCCTGCAAGCACTTGTTACTGACTGAACAGCCAAAGTAAAGAGAAAAGAAATATTGACTATTGTGACGGTAAGTCATATTAATATATTTAGTATTAATCAATAGTTGGAATGGTGATAGCAAATATGTATTTTTTTCTTTGCTTTGAGCTGAGTCTCTCTATCAGAAACTTTTAAAATAAAGTTTTTCAAAGCCAGTTCTGCAACAAAAAAGAAAAATACATTAATTGCCGCGAATAACAAAACCGCGAATAGCGAAAACTAAATCTTTATAGGAAAAGGGGGGTTATGTTCTTAACATAATTTATAGAAAATTTTAAAACATTATGTACTAACACCTATAATTAATTAATTTACATAAGATATAGGCAGTCGTTGTTATACGCTGTCCGGCTTTACGCAATTTAGCTTTTACACAGTAAAAAAAGTCCTTGAAAGATTTAGTATTTTAGCTGAGTTGTTTGGAGTGTAGACTACAGTTGATAATTTTATAAGTTATTGGAGCGTTGTTTGTCATCTCACTCTCCCCTCAAGGTCAGTACTCTCATAATGGTACCTTTACCCTACTTGCTTGTTCAATGTCTGGATTTGTCTATTTTTAAAACTTAGTCATGTCAAGGCATCAAACTATCGTTCGCTGTCAGTACCGAAAATATTGGTTACGAGTGATAAAACGTAATAAAAACTTAATTTCTTTCAAAATATTTTACTGTAATTTTAATTAATTCTTTAAAATAAATTTGACTTGCTGTGCACTAAATTGATGTCTCCAACTAAATCACAGTATGCCATTGACCTTCATTTGCACAAGTCCACTTGTATTCACGCAGAGGTGTGTTGTAGGGAAATCCCATCTTCTATGTTTTGTTGTACAGTAGAACTCCAACTATCTGGACTCCAACTATCCGGATCGCCAACTATCCGGATCAGATTTGAATAAGAACATAGTCAAACGGATGCGAGACTTGGCGGCGCGGAATCGATTTAAGGTAGCAAACCAGCTGACTCTGCTTGGTATGTTAAAAAAATAATGTATTTTACAGTGATTTAGTATTGTTTGTAAATATTACGTAATGTAAACATTGTCATTGATATTGTTTTTTCATAATAAATACCGTAAATGTTCTCTATTATGTTTTGTTTACGTTTTTCTCCTAAAAGCGGCCTTTTTTCAAGAAAAATCCAATTATCCGGATTTTTGATTATCCGGATCGGGTCCGGTCCCAATTAATCCGGATAATTGGAGTTCTACTGTATTTGCGAGTGTTTTGCCGACATGGTATTTATACAGTGTTATTAAATTCGTACAATAATAATTACAGTGCTACACTATAATAATTTACGAATTTTGCATGTACTTTATTGCTATTTATACAGTATATTTTTCTTTTAGCGACTGCGAATAATCAAAACCGTGAATACCAAGTCCACGAATGTCGAGGGATTACTGTATACTAAAATAAAAACATTATTCGCTAGTTATTCATAAATATAACGCTGATTATGCCCCAACCTTTAGAACTAATAGGTCACAGATATGATTAAATGGAGTTTTAAACCAAACAATAAGCCTTGTTTTATATCATGTCTGCTTCAGTAACTTAACATTGTATCTGTGTATAAATCACCATTGTAATGTGTTTTTTGAATTTTCAGTATTGTGATGAAAATGTGATGATCCATTAACAGAAGATGGGCCAACAAATGTAGGGTTGATGCAAGTTGAGATACAGTGCTGTACATAGTTGAAAGCCCTAAACAAGGAGGCAACCAAATAAATGGTATTTATACACTTTAATTAGCCTAAACCCTATACAAGTCCTAGTGACTATGTCTCTATGCTTAGATATAGTCTGTATTTGAATCTGTCAGTGTATAAGGTGAGACTCAAGTACTCCAGGTACACTTGTTTTGTGCAATAATCAAATTCAAAATATAACTTCAAGGGCATCATCCCAATACCATCATACAGGTAGTCCTCGTTGTACATGGTAGATGCGTTCCAGCAAAGTGCCATGTATAACGGGGACTGTTTATAGACTGACGCGATAGCCAAAAATAGAACGTCATACAGCTTAGTATTGATTTTGATCAAGTAGTAAGCTTACATTAAAATGGATTTTAGTAATTAAAACAAACAGTTTTGTTTTTCAAATTAATTTTAGTGACTAAATTCTCAACAAAATCAATAACTAAATTCTGTTCAAAGTACAGGTGCTTTACATTTCACACATACAAATAAATTGAGTAAATTGAGTTAAAGAAAAATAAATAAAGTAAAATAGTTTTAACCAAGTTGAAATTACAGTAAAATATTTTGAAAGAAATTAAGTTTTTTTACTACATTTTAGATTATCAGTTGAGTAATTCCCTGCTACTGACAGGGAGCGATAGCCTGATGGGACTGACGGTTGTAAAACTAGTTGTAAAAATAGACAAACCCAGACAATGACAGAGGAAGTAGGGGTGGGTAGCGGTACCTTCAAAGAATACTTAAATGTTAAGAAGCGCAGGTCTTATGGACTCAATTCTAACAAATTTTACAAACTTCAAGTACAACTCAATAACTTATAAGATTATCAACTGTATCCACACTCCAAACAACTCAGTTCAAATACAAAACCTTTCAAGGACTATTTTTACCATGTAAAAGCGAAATCGCGTAAAGCCGGACCTCGTATAACGAGGACTGCCTGTATTTGGAACTCTTAGTAATTGTTAAAAATTTATCATAGTGCAGCCCCAAGGTCATTCCCTCCAACATTTAGTGTGTTTTGGTCTGTTAGTATATTTAAGAGGTAAAGAATTATGGCAATTGTTCTAGGATGTTCTTATATTAAGCAATTAGCCAATTCAAAATTTATATTAGGTTAGTCCCAAGGACGTTCCCTTTGCCAAAATCACTTTAACTTATTTCCAACAAAAAGATTCTTTTGTCACTAGAGTCACAGTTAACTGTTTGAAACTTGCAATAGCAATTTAATTTTTTTTTTTTTACTTTTAGGTTAGTACAATTTGTAAATAAATGACGACGATTCAAACCACGTCCATACGGTTTGATGATTCTAAGCAGAATGTTAAACTCGACAAAATAATGAAGATGTACCAACTACCACTTTGAAAATAATAATAACACAGCAAACCACGTCCATCCAGACTGGTGATTCTCTTTAATAATATGCTTGACGTATTACAACTTTAAACTAAATGACGGCGTACTCAAACCATTGTCTGGCAATCCTTAGCAGAATCACGTGTTATCTGAAAGTTTCTCAGTGGTGGGAGTTTGTAGTAAAGTCAGGTAATAGCAATAATGACTATGTCCCTTTGCTTACTTACATATAGTCTCTGTATTTGAGTCTGTTGGTGTTTAAGGTGATACAGAAATTATAAAAAATACTCCAGACACACCTCTTTCGTGCAATAAGCAAATTAAAAATATAACTTCAAGGTCATCATCCCAATACGACAAACCCTTATTTGAAACTCTTAGTATATAAGAAGGTACATATTAGAAGATATTCAAAGTGCTAGGTGCACCTAAAGAAGTTTTCACAAATTATCAAAAATACTCTAGTATGCAAACAGTTGGGACAATTGGCAAATTACAAATTTCACTGGTGGATAGCCTCAACGGCTTCATTATAAATATGAGAGTGTTCAAGAATCTTGTTTTGAGCAAGTGGCACATTCAAAATTAAATTTGAAGGGCTATTTATTGCCAACTAATAAATGCAAATTTATCTAGGGGTAGCCCTAAGGGTGTTTTCCCTTTTCCAACATTTAACCGCATTTTAGTTGTTTGCATTATGAAAGGGATCAAGAATAATGAAAATTGCTCTAGGATGCGCTTATATTAAACAATTAGCAAATTCCAAAATTTTCTTGATTTTCGAAGGCCTGTGCTATCATTTAGGTTTGTTAATGTATTAGAGGAGAAAATAATCATAAATAATGACCTACGATGCACTTATTTTGAGCAATTAGCAATTTCCAAATTCAACTTGTGGTTGCCCAAAGGGTATTCTCTATACTAACATTTATTACATATTTTGGTATGTTTGTAAATAAGAGGGGTCAAGAATCACATAAAAAAATTTCATGCGTAAACTGTTTACAAGTTAATTGCCATTATTCTTGAAAACCGTCGAAGTTCTTCAAAAAACAGTTTTTGAGCACAGCGAACGAATGCGTTAGTCGAGTTTTCTTACCACAAAAGTGCATGGTTTTTAAAGGGCTTTAATTTGATGTATCACAAGCCATATGTGTCCATTACAAATTTT
>JAGFPH010000005.1:1098789-1131154 GCA_018207615.1 Philaenus spumarius
TTTTCATGTTAGATAGTAGTTTACAGGAATACAATTTTCAGTGCTTTCTTAAATAGCGTGGCCTTTTTTTCATGACCACAGAAGGATACGCACGGGTATTCAACGAACACTTAAAAAGAATACAAATTACGTCAAAAAGACTGAAAATACATCTAGTTGATATAATAAATATGTAGTTTGACTTACCGTCTACAATATTCAATTTTATGTTGGGCTAAGCAAATCTCAGTAGAGTTATAAATCACTTGGCATACACCTTTTTAATAGATTATAGAACAGAAAAAGTACTTTATTTCGACATGCATTCCATACAAACCAATGAATTAATTGACCATCTGTTGGTTTGGCAAAAACATTATTATTAGAAATTATACTATTGTCCACTTGTAAGTTAACACACACATATAAATAATATTCATCCATTCTGTGCACACATAGATATATAATGAGGCATGCACACTGGCACACAAAATATTCAATATACACGATGTTACAGAGGAGGTTACTATTTTAAATGAAAGACATATTGACTACATAATTGATAATTTAGTACCATCAGTTATATAATTAAAAATTACTTACAGATATAAATAGATTTCCAGTATATTTCCTTACAAAAATTCAAGAGCCTATGAATTATGTAAACCCCCTTCCAACCATGCAAACCTGTTCCTGTTCCTTCCTTCCTTTTTGTTTACTGTTTCAAATAAAAATTCAATTAATTTATTAATTCCCATCCAAATTTTCAAGCAACCTTTACGAATTTACCTAATCTCCACCAAGCTCTCCGTTTAGTAAAAGTTCAAATTCCAACCGATTTACACACGTTTGAAAAATCATATATTTTTAACAGATTACCAATAAGTTAAAGAAGTGTTAATAAGTTCAAATTAGGCATTGAAAAATGGATAAAAAAGAAAGGATTTTATAGCACAGAAGATTGTGGATTGGACAATTATATTAATTATGTAACATTTTAAATATAGTATTAAGCATTTTATGACTGCAGCTTAGAGTTATATCCTGTTTACTATAACCCTCTTTCAGTGGCAGACATTTTCCCCACTGAGCATACAAGAAATGCCAGGTATAGCACCATACGTATCATGAAGAGCCAAATTGGCAACTTTTAAGCTGTTTCAAAATCATATCCTAGTTGCGTTATTTATTGATACAACATATTACTTTTTTTGCTCATGAAAATACAGTGTAAATTTTTTTTTAAACTTACTACAACATGCAGACAAATATTATTTGGTAAAAATGTTTACTTTCATCAAGTTTATTGATGAATTTTCCTGTTTGATGCAAAAATTAGAACTTTAAAACAAACCTTACTCAGTAAAATGGTGTATTCGTTCAAAGAACTATAAATATGAGATATTGAAAATTTGAAAGTGTCCCATTAAAATATAGACTTTTGTCTACAATAAAAAAACTAGTTCATACATTTCCTTTTTATAGGCACCGAGTTATACAGCTTTGAATAAATGCTTACATTGAGTAACAGTTTTACTTAAAAGCCCAAAACTCCCAGTGTAATTAATATTTTTGAAAAATTTTGATACGTATTAATTCTACTCACCATCCTGCTTCGTTTAATGTAATAAAACCCATGAAAATCCAAAGTCGGTTTTTTTGCCTTAAAAACTTGCAAGGGGACCTCAACGTTTTCTAAATTGCGAAAAACACCTGTTTTCTCTGGCTTATATCTGGGAATCTATAAGAGATATCTTTTTGGAGAAAAAAGTAAATGAAAATATGGACTTTTGTCTTTTTTGTGTGAAAAAATCATGACGTTTCGTTTGATAGTTTTTATGCTATAGCGGTTTAAAAAAAGGCTTGCAACCCGAAAACCTGGAAATGCTTAAAACACGATTTTCTAAACGGTTAAAGATAAGAGAAAACCTTTTTCAGTGAATATTCGTATTTCAATTCTAAAACTTTTGAGGTAGGTATCAATTAAATATAAATAATTTTTATAATGTTTATTTAAGAAAAACCATTTTGGAAATCATAAAAAGCTGAATAACTCGAAAAATATCAGTGTTATTGAAAAACTACAAACACATCTTTATTCTCTATAAAATTATGTATATTTTGATACCCATATCGGGGCAAAAATTTTCCTTTCGAAAATGTTTGTTGTTGAAATATGTACTTTTCTAAAATTGTTTTCTTAAAAACTATATAGTTTTGTATATACACACACAAAAATGGGTGCGTTTACTTATGTACAAGTGTTAGAAGTTACGCTTCTTTGGTGTGATTGAATAAATAAGGATGTATTGTAGAAAAATTCATACTGTCAATAAATTCTATTAAAATTTTATACAAAAGCGACATCATCATGATGGTCCATAACCTTTTGGGATAGGAATGCCAGGAGGACCTCTGGTGAGTTTAAACACCAACAAAGCTATTTCCCCTACTATAAATCCCAGTTTATCTAATATCCTCAAAGAGTTCTTCTTTGTGAGACTAACTTATATTACAAATCACACATTTGTAAGTAACAGAGTTGTCCACTTATTTATCTTTTAACAATACACCTGTCATATTTAAAATAATTTCAACTATCTAAATTAAATCTACCACTTGCTAACACTATCAGAAATACTATAAACAAATCCTCATAAGTAGTTATAACTATAAAACTAACACTGTAACATACATAAAATATACTACAGATAATATGATTTCATAAAAGTATTTCAGAGTTAAGTTGCATCATGGTTCCTATCCAAACTCATCTACAAGTGTAAGCAACAAGGAAAAAAAAGATTCCAATTCACACACTCTCTTAATGCCTGTGGATTGTAAGCAACCTTGATTTGGTCTATTTTAATTTCTATAGATAATGGTTGTATTTCAGAAAGTTAAATAGGGGCTGCACTTACATAGTACTGTACTACTTCTAAATTGTAAGTTTTCTCAACAATTTTTAAATCACCCAGAAAAATCCCAGTGGCCCAGACTGCATCATGCCACAACTGGATGACTGTAAGTTAGTTTAGGTTGCAACCTACCTTGATAGAAGTAGGCTAGTGGTAGGCTTAATCTACTGCAAAAATAATGCACATCATTTACAAAATAATTTGTAAATCACGCACCTGAACCGATGACGTAAGTTTAGCGAATTTCCAAAATTCCTGTCTGTGTGTACAAAATATATTAGTAGAATTTGTTTCCACCTAAACCTCTAGCTATGACTCTTGGCCTGGTCCATGCCACTCGTATAGTGGAAAACTCTCTTTGCGAGTTGGCACCTCGAACTTACGGCAACTTAGACTGCTTTGCTTCGATCTCAGCTTACAAACTTGGCCGTCGACATCAGATCAGAAGTTACTTGGATTTTAACCGGGCACTTTTATGGTATTTTACTTTTTGATCAATTTTGGGGAAACTAGGCGAGCTATAAAGTTGTGTAAAAAAAACAAAATGAGCAGAATAATATTCTACATTTATTTCCTAGATAAAACAGTAAAAAAGTTTCATTATAGTAAGAAAAATAGTTATTTCCGGTCAAAAAATGTGCATTCGTTTGTTGGATTGTTTTTTTGGCTAGCGAACTCGTCCGAGCGACTTAGACAACAAATGTGTGTACCAAATCGGACTTAAAACGGCGGCTGTTAGATTGTGCAAACATATATACATTATATACAGTTTTTAATGACACCCCATGACCGGTGCTCATTTAATAATGTATGAAACAAATGTATGAGAGCTTATTTTGAACTGTGTTTTTAAGTTATAAAAGCTTAATTGATTTAAATTAGGCCTACAACAGAGTGAAACATATTCAAAATAGTTTGCAGCTTCACAAGCATGCAGGGGCTCTCTCTTCTAGTTTTATACATAACAGAGAGGTACATAAATACTTTCACATATAATATTATTCTCCAGTTATAAGTAAAACCCAACCATAGAATGAGAGATTGTGGAAAACAAAAATAGTTCAATAGATTTAACAAACTAATTGTCACCTAGCTTAGTTTGTGCGTCCAGCCTCAGCCGATGACAATGGCAGCATACATTTGAGTAATAAATATTTTCCATCTACCATGTTAAAGTGTTTCATTTGTGTATATTTATGAATGTGACTGTGCTTTAAGTGATCTGACGATGACGACATTACAGATGTTGAAACCAGCTATCCAATAAACCATTATAAATAAGGATTGACGTACCATATAATAAGGTAATAACTTTTGTAATTACTATAAAATCCTAGAGGTTACAAGTACTGAAATGTTTTATGAAGTTGCTCAATTAACTAACATTGGTTGGTGCAACCAAACTTTAATACACACTTTAGAGTAATAAAATATACAATTGTGTGAATTCATTAAAATATAGTGCTGTTAAAATGTCATGAAAAATCAAGCAATGTTTGAACATAGGTGAAGGTTTGTTTTCTTATTACAATAAATGTCACGACATTTTAACATTAAAACAATACAACATTAGTATAGTTTTCAGACTGTTGTAAAATTTGTATTCTTTGTCTATATTTAAGTTCAATTCAAATAACAACAAATTGAAAATGGTGGACAATTAGTTTTTACAAATGTCGAGTACATGACATTTATTTCTTGTGACACTAGGGCCCCCATATGATTTTTTCTAGACTGGGTGTAAGGGGATTAAGGAGTACCTCACCTTAATCAAAAGAGGGTCAGGGGAAATTTTTGACCTCACCAGAAAACTTTTAAAATTTAAGAACCCAATTTGCCTATTTAGGACAAATATTAACCCACACTGCATTGAGTCTTTTGTATGCACACCAAAAAAAATACACAAAGCTACAACGCGCCTTGAACCTTCATCAAGTAGTGCCCCAGCAGCTCATGCTTGAACTCTTATAAAAAATTTAATAAGTATATGTAAAATGAAACATTACATAACATTTAAAAAATATTCTTGTGCTTAACCACTTCTACTTAATGTTGTCTTTTAAATAATTCTATTAGAAGAAAAATACCTGACTCTAACTAAAAACATATGTATTTTCTTTTCTCTGGGAGCTAGGAGCCCCTTTTGCCCCCGGGTATGGGTTCCCATGCAGTGGCATGATGAATCACACTAAAAATTATGACTTGTCATATATAAAAACAAACCTCAAGAGAGATACCTACTTTAAAATATTGAGCTTTTGACACTCCTTCAGTTTTCTAGCTTTACCTGAATTGCTTTAAATTTCAAATATTTTGTTGGGTCAAAATCCAACTATAATCATCAATAGTTTATGAAATGTTTTAAAAAAATTTTAAATGGTAATTTTGACCATTCAGCCACTATCAAGTTTTTGTTGGTTGGGTATTTTTTCTCCACTGTCATCAAAATACATATCACAAATTTAACACAAAAACTATGCTAATAAACAAATTATAATCCACAAATGCTGAGCGATTAAAATAGTTTTAAAACAAAATGTCACTACTACAAGATATTGAATTATAATCAACATACCTTATTACTCTGTGTGGCCTCCAGGCTCCTTAATTCTTGGGATTATTACAAGAGTGGTTACATGAAAGATCAATATTGTTTCTTAATTCCTTGAGAATTAAGACACTGTATTGTTGAGGCTAAGAATTCCACAGCTGCAGATCACCTTGTGTGTATGTATGGCAAGAATATACAGTTTTGATAACCCTTGCACAGCAAAAATTAATAAAACATTAATGAAAATATAATTTTGAAATCAACTCTGTATGAAGTTATTCTGTCCTTCACAGTTTTTTTTACAGGAAAAGTATAAAATACCTTTTTTTTTTATTAACCCTGGATTTCTAAAGCCTTACATTTTTTAGCATTATAATTTTTATTGAAAGTATTTCAATGGCATTTTTTTAGACTTTCATTTTTCGTTTCATTTCATTTATACTGTTTTCGTTTTGGTTGTCACATATGTATGTTATTTCAATATACTTAAAACTATATAATACACATTATACATTTTAACAATATAACGAAATTATAAACTATTAACAGTATAACAATTAATAAGTATTTACATTATAATAACAAAAGTACAACAAGCAAATATTAAATTATGTAGGCCTATCATAATAACCTTTATAAACGGACTGTAAAACATAAAAACAATAAAATGTCTCCGGCATAAAATTGAGCATTTCTTGCTCGTATACGAACTAATACTGCATAAGCTTACGGTACTACAAACCAAGTTAACTTAACAGGACATATGCTACTCGAAGAAGTCTCTGCGTAATGGCAATGTGCTAGTTTGTTCACTTTATTGTTGTCGTCATGAAGCAAGATTACGTTAATAAATAATACAGAACATAGGCTACTGATTTGGACATTAAATATAAATGTATGTTTCCATCTCTAGGGGGGTCTGTGTTATTAACTATTATAGGCTATATTTTTATGTTTATAATTCAAACTGTATACAAAAACACATTTGTACAATTTTATTAATTTCATGCCCCCAAGTAAAAGTCAAGCTGGAAATAGTTAATGTTCTAGGCTAGGCCTAACTAATCTCTGAAAAGAGTTATAATAAATAAAAAGCATTCAAAAGATTAAACATTCAAACAATACACCCTGTCTACTTTTTAACATTTATTTTGCTAAACAATCATTAAAAAAGGTAGATTTCATACTCTATTAGTTAGAGCTGCAATTTCCTCATAAACAATCCATTTTACAGGGTTAAATAGGCAGAGTTGTTATGTTTAGATAATATCAATTAAGGCCTAAATATTTAATTCAAAACCAATAAACGGTACCAGGAACTGGCACATACTTTCTCACAAATACATTTAAATTACTAAACAGATTCACTGTGACTTGTAGGGTGGGGTCGGAGAGTTTTTTTATTAAAGTTGGAGATTAACTAATAAATATTATTATTATCTAGAGAGAAAACTATTCGATCGATTTCGAACAAATTTGCACCAAACACGTCAATCAGGTCTTCATAGATGCACGTAAAATGGTTTTGAAATTTTTTTTAAAACAACCCGCTTTATGGCCAAAAAACCCCCAAAAACAGTTATTATTATTATTATTAGCTAAACGAGAATTTTTAGAAAGATGCGGGTTTCTGTATATAGTAGGGCACATTAAAGGCTACAAATAAGCCAAATTTTATCAAAATCGTTAGAGCCGTTTTTTTATAAAAAAATAATAACTGATTTTTTGGGAGTTTTTTTGGCCAAAAAGGGGGTTGTTTTTCAAAATTGTTCAAAACCCTTTTTCGCGCATCTATACAGGCGTACTGGACATGTCTGGTGCAAATTTGGTTGAAATCGATTGAATAGTTTTCTCTCTAGCTGTGTATACTTTTATTAAAGTAGCTGCGATTAACTAATAAATATTATTATTATTAGCTAGAGAGAAAACTATTCGATCGATTTCGATAAAATTTGCACCAAACACGTCAATTAGGTCTTTATAGATGCACGTAAAAAGGTTTTGAAAAATTTTGAAAAACAACCCCCTTTATGGCCAAAAAACCCCCAAAAATCAGTTATTATTATTATTATTATTAGCTAAACAAGAATTTTTAGAAAGATGCGGGTTTCTGTATATGGTAGGACACATTAAAGGCTACAAATAAGCCAAATTTTATCAAAATCGTTAGAGCCGTTTTTTTATAAAAAAATAATAACTGATTTTTTGGGGGTTTTTTGGCCAAAAAGGGGGTTGTTTTTCAAAATTGTTCAAAACCCTTTTTCGTGCATCTATACAGGCGTACTGGACATGTCTGGTGCAAATTTGGTTGAAATCGATCGAATAGTTTTCGCTCTAGCTTTGTATACATACAGACATACAGACATACATACAGACATACATACAGACATACAGACAGACATTTTGTAAAAATCACTTTTTTGGACTCAGGAGGTCCCAAAATGGATATTTCCACAAAAATCTCAACATCGAATTTTTTTGCGATCACTATACTTTCTCTATACTATAGTATAGTGAGAAAGTAAAATTATATATAGGCCTATTTACCAAGAAAATATTTATTTCTAAGGTTGTAAATAAAGAAAAGTAATATCTTAATTTTTACAAAATAGCTTATGTACTTACCCTGATCAAATTATTAATTTCTTATAGCACATTTTGTATGCAATGATTGAATGTAGGCTAATGTTGAAAGTTTGGTACTATGTTGGTATTACAATATTATGTTTGTCTGATTTCTAAAAGTATTACCACCAGTTTTAGCTCATTATTTCTAATTATTTTTTCGCAAGTTGAATTCTGAGTCATTAAACTTAAAAAGTTTTAAGAATCAAATGTATATTTAGGCTTTTAAAAAGTTAACGAGTTGACGCTTTTGTTGGTAAAAGGACAACACTGCCATCTGAATCTCTTGTTGCCTGTGCAATCCATTTATTTGTATCACAGTATATAGTGACAAAATTATTAACGAGTATTAACGAGATGATACTATTTTGTTCCAGAAAAGTAAAAGAGTTATGTAAGTTACGTTCTAATGAATTTTTACAAGTTACAGGAGTTTTCTACAAATATAAAACTAATTTATCCAAGTAACAAAATATTATATATACTGTATATTTAATTATTTTATTGTAAGGTTTTTGGTGAAATAAATAAAAAGATATTAATCTACTTTATCATGGTAAACAATTTCAAAAATGTTATCTACAACACAACAAATTATTATTATCAATTATTTCAGTATGTACCTTCTTTTAAAATAGCCAATCTTTAAAAAAATAGTAAGTAATATGGTTTTATTAAAATTATTATAATATTATGTACATGGTAATAGGCTCGTTTCTGTACATACCAAATACTGTATTTATTTTATCACTTTTTCTAAGGTATCTTTTTTATTAGTCTTGTATAATTTATACGAATGTATGATAGTATATTACTAGGAGAGACAATGTAATTCGTTTATCAATATGATGGATTAATAACAAAATTACAGCTGATATCTTTCAACTATCTCAATCTCAAGACAACACTAATAGGCTTATTTTTATTTAAATGTTTAACATTTATGAAGAAATAAATGAAGGGTCCAGGGGAAAAACGATCAAAGTCAAAAAAAATTTTTTTAAATATATTTATATTGTTGGAAAGCTCTTTTAAAGCTCTACAACATAGCATCATTGGTTCAGGTTAAAAATGATCATAGTCAAAAATATTACATGGAGAAAATTAAACGCACAGGGGAAGAACGGTCATAGTCTGAGCGCTCCAGTGCAATAACGATCGTAGTCAACCTATTGTCATTAGATGGCAGTGATCATATGATCTGTTTTGTTTTACTTCCATTAGAGGTTATGTTTGCTTACCATAGGAATACAGCTCTGTGTGTTTATTTGTTACTTTATTAGTGATTCATTTTTATTTTAAAACAATATGAGTAGTTGTGAAAGTGAAGAAGATCCCTGTGTGTTATTGCAGACTACAAAAAAGAGGAAGAAGACTGGCAGACTTTCTGAGGTTAGTAAGCAAATACGGCACCAAAGTTTGGAAACTGGCGACCCTTGTAATTGCAAACGGTTTCGATGCTTTATAAACATAACAATTGAGGAAAGGAAAAAGATTATTAATGACTTAAATCTCATGTCTGGGTACAATGAACAAAATACACATTTGAGCGGTCTTATTTCAATACATGAAGTAAATCAACGCAGGCCTAGGCCAGAATCAGTTCAGCCCAGTCCTAATGATAGTTCCTATTCGTACAAAGTCCGTGTGAAGAGAGGAGACACAGTAATAGAAATTCCAGTTTGCCACAAAGCTTTTATGTCATTACATGGCATAACAAACAGAAGAACTATAACATTAAAAACTGCACTTTTGGTTCATGGCAAGGCACCTGTTGATCGTCGTGGTAAACATACAAACAGACCACGCAAAATTAATGTTAATACCTTCAAAAGTGTGTGTGACCACATTAGATCGTTTAAAAGCCGCAAGGCTCATTACAGCCTGCATGATAGCTCAAAAACCTACTTAGACGAAAGTCTGAACATTAAAAAAATGCACGATTTGTACATCCAAGACTACCCATTGCTCAAAGTTTCTTACGAAACATACAGGGATATGTTTAACAAACATTTTAATATAAGTTTCGGCTACCCAAGAACAGACACATGTAGTCAGTGTGACGAATACAAAGCAAAAATAAAACAAATTGAGGTTGATATGAACCAAACACAAGTTTCTGAAGAAACTATATCTAAACTTTGTGATGAAAAAAAGGCCTTAGAAACTGCTAACATGGTTCATAAAACAAAAGCAGAAAAATTTTACAGTATTAAGAGAAACTCAAGAATGAAGTGTAAGAAATCACAAGACTCAACTTGTATAGCGATGGATTTCCAGAAAAATCTTCCCTTGCCAAACTTGAGTACAAATGACGTCTACTACAGACGCCAATTGTCCTTTTACATGTTCAACATTCATGAACTCCCCAATAAGAAATCTTTTTTTTTTTACATATGACGAAACAATAGCTAAAAAAGGGTCCAATGAAGTGACGTCAATGTTGTATCACTACTTATCTAGCTTAATGGATTCTAAAATACGCCACTTAAAAATATTCTGTGATTCGTGTAGTGGGCAAAATAAAAATTATTGTATTATCAAATTTTTGTACTCAGTTGTCCACCACCTGAATCTCTTAGATTCTGTATCAGTCATCTATCCGATTCGAGGACACACATATCTTGAATGTGATAAAAATATGGCCCTTCTGAATCAAAAGGCACCCTCTGAGATCCCTGATGATTGGAGGGATGAAATAAGAAAATCCCGGTCAAAACCTGAACCCTTCTTCGTAGTTGACTGTAAGCAGAACATGTTTTATTCTTGGAACGAACACTTATCTCAATTTTTTTCCAAAACGTGTCCTTTTCCAACACGTCCACTTAGACAGCTGAAAATCACAAAAGAAGAAGTTGGAAAGTTCTTGCATAGAGACTCATTTTCAGGAGCTTTTACTGTAAGTAGTGTGTATGAGAAACCAGCCAAAGGACGTAAAAAAGTGAAACCTTCTTCAAACCCTGATGTTGAGCCACCAATGTACAACACAGAACTCCTTATACCTATATACTCTAGTCCACTTCCGATAAGCCAGGCAAAACTCAAAGACTTGATGCATCTGAAACGCTTCTGTAATCCTGTGGCGAAAGAATTTTTCGAACATCTAACATCTGCAGCAGCTCAAACTGATTGTGAATCAGAAGTGGATGACTTTGAAAACTAAGTTTGTTTTAGCCTAGTTTGCTAATATAGCCTAATTAAGTAGCCTATTGACTTTTTTCTTATTGTTTTATTTGTTAAAAATAACTAAAAAACATTTTAGACTTACCTTTTACTTCTTTTCATTTCTTATTTTTTATAATTCCTTATATGCTTATCTGTTTTTTGATTGATGTAATAATACAGAATGTTTGAGTTATTCAACACAAAAAGCCTGTCAATTAATTTACCTATGCAAAACATAACTACTAACACCTATGCTAGTTTACCTAAGCCTAAGCTAATTACAAGTAGCACATCCTTTTGAAGCATCTGATCTAACCTAACCAGCATATCCATAGCCTAGCTAAACCTATTTTGCTCTTAAGCTAACCAAATACATAGCCTAACCTAACCCAAACATAATAACCAATAAAAATTACTCCAAACCTAACTCATGTCTCTTAAAGACTATGATCGTTGTTCCCCCTTTTTAATTGACTGTGATCGTTTTTAAGGATTTTAAATCTGACTTTGATCGTTTTTTGCAGTTAACAGTTGTAGTTTGCACGAAAAAATGTAACTTTATTTTTTTTTTACAGTGTTATATGTATTTTAGTATCTTATTTCTGTTCACAAAAGTTTAATTTACATAAATAAAAATTGTTACCAAAATTAATACCATTGCAGTCCATTATTAACATAGTTAAAGTTTAAAATTCGTTTTTCTCAAATAGCACTATTTGTGACTATGACCGTTTTTCCCCTGGACCCTTCAAATGTTATGATTATTTAGACCTATAGAATAAATATTACAATAATTGTCTTAGGCCTGTATTACACTATCAAAGTTATTCGATCAAATTTCTTTGATGAAATATTTGATACCGTAGTGTAATAGGTAATCTTTTATCAAAGTTGGCACACGTCAAATTTATTTGTCAAAGGTTCTCCAAGAGAGAACCTTTGATCAAATCTTTGACAAAGAGTTTTGATAGTGTAATACAGGCCTTACCGGTATTTAATTTTGTTACTGTACATGGTTAAATATTCTTAGAAAAATTAAATATTTGTAAAAGTCTAAGGTGGCTATATAGTAGTCAAAATGGTGTAAAAATTGCCTTGACCTGGGCAAAATTGCAACACAAATGATTCTTTTTGCATCTTATTGTAAAAAGTGTCTATTTTAACATATTCAAAATCCCCATTTATCCCGGCCCAGGAAATCAGTCAAAATCTAAGATGGCGGTTGACTTTTGTATTTTTCATCTAAAAATTTATAACTTTGTTATTTATGATGTTATTTCAATGACATTTGGCAAAAATGTTTAAAATAAAAAGATAAAAGTATAAAAAAGTAACCACTGACTTTACTTCATTTTTTTTCAAAATGGCGACCATTTAAATATTAGGTAATTCGTTTTGAAATATTTAAGTGGCCGCCATTTAAAAAAAGTTGTGCACTCAAAATAGGTATTATTATATACTAAAGCAAGCCATTTACATTGTACTTTTGTATTACCTTCATAAGAATCGTTAAATATATTTTTATAATTTTATATATTTTACATTTCGTTATACATATTGTTTATTTACAGGTATAGTTGAGGACCATGGAAGGTGATACGACTTGTATAATTTGCAAGTGATAAACATTTCCTTATTTCCTGTGAATGTCTTATCTGGTGTGAAGTTCACAGAGGGGAAAATTGAATTTGTTCGGAGTACATGGTCATGTCTTTTATTGAGTATTCTGATGTATAACCATCAAAAACTACAGTTGCTTGCCAATAATTAGCTGTCACAAACGACGCATTTTGCTATATACCTGAATGTACTGTCTTTATGCCTTGGCAGGCGATTCTGTAAGAACCCTCCATTGAGCACATAACTCGTATCACCTTCTCCTGCTGTTACAAATGGCTGAGAATTATTTGCAGTAACATGCAAAATCAACGCTAAAAATATCTTTGGCTTGTCTGCTTTCAACAATACCGTTGGACTTTGAAATAACACAGGAGGAAAGGAGCACAGTTCAAATTTCATTACTTCCACAAGATCAATTTCCTTCGAAGATGACATAATCAATCTCTGAAATAACAGAGCTGGCTCAATAGTGGCCTCCTCTTTCTTGAACATAATGAATGGTACAGAAGAAATTGTTCTTGTCTTGTCATTTCGTTTCATTTTACAAGAAAACACCTCCTGGCCCTTCATCTTCTTCACAATGTTCATACCAATGGCTTTAAATGTTTAATACCAGTTACAATATTTCGCAAAGTTTTATCGTCTGAATAAGGTGAAATCGATCTCAGTAGCTGAAGTATCTTACCTGAACCTTTCTTGTCTCTTTTCTTTTGTGATTGCGTCAAATCTTTATGCTGTTCACTAGACTCGTATACAACGTTTGTTAACTTCTGCATTGAGTTATTGTATTCTGGATACACAGGCATTGCGATGACAACATCCAAGTAATTTTTTGTATTTCGGACATACCACTACCTCTGGTGAGACCTCCATTTGTCTTGCGTGACCTCATTAAACACTGCTCAATTACCAAATGTGCTGGCGATCCCGCCAATATTTTATCAGTACGTCGTATCACATGACCACCTCTAATGAAAACGGCATAGATTTCATGATGAGTGTTTTGAAGTTCTGTCATGTTTTGTAAGTGAAGGTAAACTGATTTTGTGTAATTCGTATGCCCAGATGCTGCAAAAATGGGCAGGGCTTCAAGTTGAATTGGAAATGATCCTAAACGATCTGCAGTGATGAGTTTACGAATGGTAGCTACTGCAGATTGATATTCAAGCGAAAGAAGGCTGGTTCTTGAGGAAGATCTTAGCTCACTCTGCTTAGAATCTAATACATCACAAACTTCTTTCAGATATTCATTGGATTCTAAATCCTTCAAATGTATGCTACCTTTCATTAGATTGTCATATGTTTCGAGTAAATTGTCAAAGATGACAAATCTCTCTCCTTTATCACTTAGAAATGTACAATTGTTCCACAAAAGAGGAAGTGAATTTTATAATTATAAGTTTCTGTAGTCAAGCGACTGGTCCTCTTAACACTTGCAACATCTGACTCTGCATTGCATTTTCTCTTGTCAGTAAACCTTTTACGACAGTAAATATGTACTCTACACACTTTAACTGCTACACCATCACTTCCTCTGGTTTGACTGCATATATTGACAGCACTTGCACCTTTTGCTTGTAACACTGCACTGTCTGTTCCATAAGTTCCTTTCTTGCAAATTATACAAGTCGTATCACTTTCCATGGTCCTCAACTATATCTGTAAATAAACAATATGTATAACGAAATGTAAAATATATAAAATTATAAAAATGAATTATTATTTAACGATTCTTATGAAGGTAATACAAACGTACAATGTAAATGGCATGGTGTAGTACATAATAATACCTACTTTGAGTGCACAACTTTTTTTAAATGGCGGCCATTTAAATATTTCAAGACAAATCACCTAAATATTTAAATTTCCGCCATTTTAAAAAAATTAAGTAAACTCAGGTGTTATTTTTTTTTACTTTTATACTTATATTTTTAACATTTCTGCCAAATTTCATTGAAATAACATCATAAATAACGAATTTATAAATTTTTAAACAAACAATTAAAAATTTGGCCGCCATCTTGGATTTTGACTGATTTCCTGAACTGGGATTAATGGGGATTTTGAGTATGTTAAAATAGACACTTCTCACAGTATAATACAAAAAGAATCATTTGTGTTGCAATTTTGCCCAGGTCATAATTTATTTTGACTGCACTAATACTTTATGTAGGTCCGAGATACGGAGCTAAAAATGTCCCAGCAAACTGAAACATTTATTGCTTTAGTTTTCTGTTAGCAGTGGCCAGTAGCAGCCTTCGAGCCTTAAGCGGCTTATAGATGGGGCAAGTAGGACTGGAAAGTTGGTGTAGTAAGTGCTTGCTGCCAGTAACTTGCCTTCTACTCGCCATGTCTATAAGGTTACTTTCTCATTCATCAACACGTTTGATTTTACTTACCGCGAGGAGGAAAGTAGCGGGTCACGTGATCTACTTGCGGCCAGAACTTGCCTGCCTAAACATGCACTTGCCGATACAAGCAAGTCTAGTGTCAATCAATTCAATGTCTTTCTCACTTGTGAAGGGTGTAGTTGTGACAATGGATGCAAAACAAATTGCTACCGTTGTGAAGAGGTTTCCAAGTGACATAATAAACTTCATTTTTGTACAGTTAGTTTATACATATATTATTTATTCGTGGTATACATTTTATTAAACACAGTTAAATATTTTTAGAGAAAATGTGGTTTTACTGAACACGCGTTTACTATATCTGAAAGTGTATATTTCTTCAGTGAAAATTGAATTTCTTTTAAAATATTCAATTGATTTTAGTAAAATGTATACTACATATAAACAATAAATATGTATAAACAAACTATAAAAAGTTTTAGACCGTTTAACGATTAGGCCTATAAAATGTTACGAATAAAGTTTACAGAAGCGTATTTGATAGGTGACGGGTTCGTATAAAAAAAGGGCGGTGTATGAGTTAATAATTAGTAGTGTTGAGATTGTTTTAAAGTAAATTAAAATTTTTACAATGAATTGAATTTGATAAAGCTTTCATGCGGCCATCAGGTTTTTACATAACATCTTCACTCAAAATCACAAAACATTCGTCAATTACTTCATTAAAAGCTTCATAAAATTCTTTGTCATATCTGACATTTAAAAATGATAAATAAGTAAATATATTTACTTGCAAAATATTGCACTGATATGTACTCCCACAGTGTACTAGTGACTGGTGGCAAGTACTTTCTGATTCTCTGGCTGCAAGTACTTGCCACATGTAAAGGTATTTGTTGCAGCAAATAGCAACCTCGCCACAGTACTTGCTGATTCTACTTGCCCCGTCTATAACACCCTTTATACTAATGGACGCCTTCACATAATATGTATTAAAATAAATAAATTTAGGCTAAATTGGCTATACTTACACTGTATGTAGGTCCGAGATTCGAAGCTGAAAATGTCCCAGCAAACTGAAACATTTATTGCTTTAGTTTTCTGTTGGGAGTGGCAGCCTTCCCAATGGATGGCTTCACATATTGTATTAAAATATATCCAAAAGTAATTCTAAGTTGGCTTTACTTAATACAAGTAGTACAATTGGAATTTGAAACTGAAGCTGGTTGTAGATAATTTCATACACAAAATTTAATATTACTGCATATAACTTTATTTTGAACATGTTGTTAGAACATAATGAAATCAAAGAAATACAAACAAATTTGAGGCACCAGTAATCTAGATTAGGTTTGCATGTAATACCAGTCATTAGGCATAACATTAATGACAGGGCTGGCACAAAATTTAGTAAATTATGATTTTACTTTTTTATAATACACTCATGCCTCCCTTAATTCAGTGGCGCTCAAGCCCCCCCCCCTTTGCATTACAATAAATAATAACAATCCACTCTGTACAACATTATTTTCCATGCATATTTCTAGCAGTTATAATATTCGTAATATTTTTTGATTATTTATTATAAGAAATGTTTGATCTTTCTGTTAAAAACACTTATTATACTGTTCTGTATGTTATACTCACATTAGTAGTATTTCCAATTTGTAATTAACTTTAATTTCTATTTGAATATACCTGTAGCCATAGCTAATACTTTGCTATAAAAACCTTGGTCAGTTCTAGATCCGCCACTGTTTGAAATGCTTCTCTGCCCCCTCAAGTTGAGAACCCCTGATCTAAATGATTTTCATAGTAATATTCCATCCTTTTCCATTGATCTCTATGAATCTCTAAAGATTGTCATTCCGTGCAACTCTGCTCAAAGACTTTAATTGTAAAATAGGCCTAAAATACAGTTCCAGTTAGATTCAAGTGGCACTGAATAATATAGCTTTCGTTTAATTTTATCAGTGGTGTAGTGAGGTATCGTTCGCCCTGGAGCAAAAACAATCCAGGAGCCCCCCCCCACATAGAACCGGCAGACAGGTGGGTCTGCCCGCCGCCAGCAAGAAAAATATTAACCAATAGGCGGACCACCCCCCCCCCACGATGTTCAAAATTCATATCATAATTTTAAAGTTCTTATAGTTTTAGTTATACAGGGTGGAACAAAGTTAGTGTTAAAAACTTCGGGAAATGGTTCTATGGGTCAAAATAAATAGAAAATCAAGAATATTTTTTCGAAAAACTCTTCATTTTTCAAATATCCGCCATTTTGTTTCTTTTACTAAATAATTAATATCTAGAGAACGGTTTCACCGATTGAGTTCAAACTTAGAACGAAGTTTAACCTAACAATGATCTATCTAAGAAAAGTAAGCGATTATATCCAATCATGCATTTCAAAATGGCGGCTGTTTGAAAAAATGGCGGCTGTTTGAAAATGTTGGACTTAAATGACTAAAAAACCGTACATTTTAACAAAAAATGTCAAGACACTTTTTTTGTAGCCCTTTTGATTCTTTATCGGTTGGTGTAACTGTTAAAACAATCGAATGAAGGATAAAGCTAAGTTATGTGTAATAATTGGTTTATTCAACCCAGCATCCTATACCAACACAGTAAATACTACAATATTGTATGTACATTTGCTGTCATTATCTTTAACTTTACTATTATTATTCATCCGATTGTTTTAAAGTTAAATCATCCGATACGGAATTAAAAGGGCTACAAAAAAGGTAATTTGAAATTTTTTGTTAAAAAGTACGGTTTTTGAGTAATTTAGGTCTGACATTTTCAAACAGCCGCCATTTTGAAATGCATGATTGGATATAATCGCTTATTTTTCATAAGATAGATCATTGTTAGGTTAAACTTCATGCCAAGTTTGAACTCAATCGGTTAAACTGTTCTCTAGATATTAATTATTTAGTAAAAGAAACAAACGGCAGGTATTTTGAAAATGAAGCAGTTTTTGAAAAAATATTATTCTTGATTTTCTATTTATTTTGATCCATAGAACTATTTCCCGAAGTTTTTAACACTAATTTTGTTCCACCCTGTATAAATGTTTCAGAGCAGTAATTAGGTAAATATAACCAGTGCTAATGATCTTAAAATTAAATAGATTTTTTTGTTAAAACTTTTATAATATAATGTTAAATTAAATGAATAAATGATAATATTTTTTAAATGATAATCACATAATACTTTTTTTGTATTTTATAATGTCTAATATTGAAGAAACAAAATGAAAAGTTTACATTTACAGCTCTTTCAAATTCAAAATAATTTTTCCTTTACTTTTCAGCTGCAAATCTGGTTATCACATTACTAAAATCAACACTCATCCTTCTGTTAGTTTGTAGATATTGTTGAAAAACAACTTGACGTTTTTGCTACATTGTGTTGCGAAGATAATTTTTAGCTTAGAAAAAGACCTTTCTGCACTTGCAAAAGTCATTGGCAATGTTAGGAAGATTAAACCTGCATTTACAATATCGGGAAAACTGGTGGTCCTACTTACATAAGTTTTTACGCCCACCATAAATAACATGTTTTTGTTACTAATCAGCACTCATTGCAGTGATAAATAAGCTATGCGCAGACTCCCCCGCAAGTGTTTACCCTTCACCTGAATTAATTACGCTGTGCTGAAAGCCTCACAGCCAGGCCCGTGCTTAAACCTTAAGTGCAGTTTGTTGGTCCTACTAACTGTGGTTCTTGTCACAAAAGCCAGTCATAAGTATGCACCTACGACTAGTTCTAAAAATCTTGCGCTTGACTCCTAATGATAAATTTAGAAGACACGTTGCATCATAATGTACTATTTTAACAATTTTCCACCCCCTCGAGGCCAAGCGCCCTGGAGCGGCTGCTCCACTCGCTACGCCACTGAATTTTATTCTACAAATTACTTTGCTATTTAAAGAGCCTAATAAGTTGTACAATGAAAGAAAGTCTACATTTGTCCACAACTAACAGGAGTATAGGCAAATTAGACAAACTACCTTACCTTCAAATTTTGTATATTACTTCTGAATCATTAATAATTAACATTATACTTGTCAAAGAACTGGTGCATTGGTTATACGCGATAGTCCAGTTTGCTACCTGCGACACAGTTGCATGGTTTCGGATCCGACTACTGGTGCCATACTCTTCTCCTCCATCCTCTTTAATATAACTGCCATGAAGAAAAGACTTTGGACAACAATCAAAAATTCTTGCCAAAGAACACAATGTAATATTTAATCTGACCTACTAAATGTTGTAGAAATATTGTTATTTCTACTACCTAGATAACAATAATTTAGTTTCTCTAAAACAATCCAAGCGTCTCCAACGAGGGCTTGAAATACAGTAAGGCTTTTAAAGAATAACACATGACAACCGTTTTATATACAAATTTGTAATTGGAAATGGTTTGATTAAATTAACACTTTTTAAAGTTTTAAGTTTATATACTATAGTGGTTTTTTTAAAATAGTATACAAAAGTTCAATTTTAATGGTGGGTGAACATAATAGTGTACAACCTATATATATATTTGTATATGTATATAAAGATACCGTATAAATAATAAATAATTAAGCTTAACACAACAGCTTTTAAAATGAAAAAGCAAAGACTATGAACATAACAATTGCTAATATCAATGAAAAATTGAAAGAATTGTTAGGTGATGGTATGAACAATTAATTTATAATACTAAAAACATGTAGTAATAAAAAATAATAATGTATTAACAGTAACAATTGCAATGTTTTTAACTTGGTTAGTGCAATTGCTTGCCAGAAACATAACACACTCTCCGAGCGTCCAGCTATCACTTTAAAATCACACTTTGATAAAAACAACCACGAATAAACAATGTACAGTTTAAACACTTTACCAATATTGTCTGCTTTATGCACAATTATTTGGAGATAATGGAATTTCTTTACAAGACAAAATTGTTAACACCACTTTACAAGAAAAAAGAAAACGAAAAAAGGATGTTTTTTTTTTTATCTTCAGTGTTTTCAATTTTGTTAATATCTATATTTATAAATATAAACATTTAATATATTTTTTTCATATACGAAAGTGCTTGACTCGAAAAGCTAGGTCATATTTTCCCCTGAGCACAGGAATATACGAGCTCCTTTCTTTGGCATAACAGTATGGCTATGAGGAAGGATGATGTTTGCCCCCGCAGAGACCACAAGAGACGCAGCAGAAGTGGCACGCACGTAAAGGGGGATAGCACCAAAGGCAGGGCAGAACAAGGGATAGAAGAGCCAGAGCGACCCAACGACGACCGCATCCAGGACCATGACATGTTCCACAGTCGCAAGGATCTATCTCAGGTTCGCTGCAATGGTATAGAATGCATCGTGCGCACGTGACGCATGCAACTGTTTCGATGCCAGATTTAACTTTATCAGGAGCGTACGGACAAGATCCTCGTACATTACTTTCACTCGAAAATGCTTCCTATAACAATGAAATAAATTGAACATTATTTATTGTATACAGTAATATTAAAATTGATTATATTTAAAATGCATTAGAGTCCCGCTATTCCGAACTAATTGGGACCGAACAATGTACGGTTTAGCGGGAATTCGGAATAGGCGGATTTCATGAATAATATCAATGTATGGACTTCTTAAGGCATACGTTCTTGACGCGGCAAATGCTCTTGACCTCACCTTAACGCTACTTCGAACAACAATTTTCATCAACACCAAATGATGTTAAGTTCATGGTCAAGGTGATGGTGGAACATTGCATCCTCAAGTAGATTCAGTGCTCTTTGTCAGAAAAAAATCGCTGACTTTACTTCTTAGTCTTCACCATCCGTGTTTTCATTTCGTTGCGTTACGATTCCGTTTTCTTCTAAAAACGGAAGGCAAGGGATAGGTTGTTTGAACTGTCCGTTTTGTCAGTCTGTCCGTTAGTACCGCATCGTCTTGAAAAAAGATTGAGAAAAAACTGAAATTCCTTCAAGATAACGAAAACGGAGGAGAAAACCGGATGAACGCAACCGAAGGTGGCAACAAAACTACTACTGATTAACTGTTGAATCTATTCCTCCCTTATTTCTGAAGGATCCAATATCCTTTTCAACGGAAACTTATATTGGTAGCTTCCTTCCCGCAAAACAAATCGAAAACGTGAAGGAAAAAAAACCGGAAAATTCCAACAGGCCCATTGGGATTAATGTGTTGTCAATTTCCGTTAACCAAAACGCAACGCAAAGGAAGGGAAAAACTATTGGTGTACACTTAAGTGTGTGTAAATTAGTAATTTTTTGTGTTTAACAGTGTTTAGAAATTATTCTACAGAATTGTATAAATGGAGCCGACATGTACTGCAACTAGCTTTCATTCCAATTTGGTTTCAGGCGTTTTCATCAAGTTCAGGCTCTATGTATGTTCGGAATAGCGGGACTCTACTGTATGTAACTTAAATGTAACAGTATTTATTTTGATATTCTTCAGACTACAGTTTGTTTAGAGGCTTGACTATTCTTCCAAGGTATACTTTGCAAGAACTGTACAGTATATATTATGGAATAGGTAAGGCAGTGTAAGAGCAGTTTAACACAAATATTACAAGTTGCTTTCTGCTAATTACTGCCGTGTTTCAAATGATATTTTCCTGCTTATATCAATTGACTTTCAAATTTCTTTACACAATATTTTAGCAACCCCTTAACAAAACAATGTTAAATAAGGAGAATTAGCAACAGTAAAAAAAACTCATGTGGAAATTGAATCAGTCCCATTCTCAGGCTGTACAATCTTGATACTGCTGCACGTATATACAGGCTTTGTAGCCACTTCCAATCCATTAATGTTGGGTTTATTTTCAAGCAGTTTAAGCTATTCTTCCAAACAGTAAATTCCTACCTGTGGAGCCTAGCCAAAGGGTAATTTAAATTATACAGGTTAAAATCTTAAATGCAACTAATACCCTAAACAACAACTTGTTGCAGACCAACAACTTTACAAATAATAATTTTTTCAAAAAGAATAACACTCACAATCTGTAATTTGTTTAAAACTGCTATTAAAATTATTCAGATATCAAGAATGAGTGAAGTTTTTAGTGCGTTATCAACACAGAAGATGGAACTTCAATAAGACTTAACTAAAACTGGAAAAGGTTTTTAACAAAAACTATTATTGTGGTTTGATGAGTCTAGCGTTTGCAAAATAGCAGACATTTCCTTGTTAGATAATTATGCGTACTTACAAATGGCAGTATGGTACTTACAAATGGCAGTATGCGTACTTACAAATGGCAGTACGTGTACTTACAAATGGCAGTATGCGTACTTTTTGTGTCCGTATGTTGACTGGACTGTGTTTAACAATGAACTGAGTAATGATGAAATACTGAAGGTGTACCCTACACGATCATTAATAATGACATTACTCATACAACAAGCCAGTAATGACGACTTGAAATCAGAAAATCCGGATTCTCGTCATTACTAGGCATCACTCCGGTTTTGTCCCCCTTAGACGGTCAGAATCAATGTCATTTTGACAAGGTAATGACAGTAAATTAAATTACAAGTGAAAAAACATAGACCAAGACCGGGAGTTGAACCCGGGACCTTCAGGTTTCTGTCTTGATGCTCTACCATCTGAGCTACCCTGATATCTACCGATATTGGTCGATGTTATCTCACTTGTACGGTTTTTACTGCAATTATTGAATTAACAGATTGAATACCTCGTATATACGACATTGAAGACAATCTCAATTCTTATTTCGAAGCTTACAGTGGTGTTATTATTATTACTAGCAACAGAGCCCGTTGTGGTTAAATACAACGGTCTCTAGAAAAATATTACATATATGCTGTACTTCTTGTGAAATACCTGAAAATTAATTTGATTTTTTTTCAAGAACGAAATTGTTTTGAATAAAAAAAACTAATTTTCTAATAGAGCAAGATAATAAAAAATCAAATGTAATATATTTATTTACAGTATATTTCTTTATAAACAACATTCTTTGTAAATACTTCATGTGAGTTTTTCAACAGTCTCCCTCGATCTTTGCTAGGGATAATTTTAATTTTAATGTCTTCAAACCTTTTTACTCTAGAGAGTGCAACGTACAATTGCCCATGGCTAAATACTGGTGCTGGAAGGTAAACACCAACTTTCTCCAATGTCTGGCCTTGTGCTTTATTTATTGTTATAGCAAATGCTCATTTTATAGGAAATTGCTGTCTTTTCAAAACAAATGGCAAATCTGTGTCCGACTGTGCTAAATTAATCCTTGGAATGAACACAATTTCACCTGCTGACGATCCAGTTAAAACCTCTGCAATTATTAAATTTGGCTTGAGTTCTTTAACAATTAATCGTGTGCCGTTACATAACCCTCGTTTTGTGTTAAGATTTCTTAGCAACATTATCACAGCTCCGATCTTTAAATTTAAATTATGTATTGGCATTCCTGATGGTGATAGCTGATTTAAAAATTCTATTGGATAATGAATATCTGCTTGTGAACTATCGTCCGCTTCAATAGAATCCGAACTTAAATATGTTGTTGATGTTCCTTCCAGTAAGTTGTGAACAGTTTCGTTTAGAAAATCCACATCTGAATTTTTTGAGCATAAAATAGCCTTCTGGGCGTATTCATGAGAGTGAGCAATGTCCAACTTATCTCCAAATATATCGGTGGCTATGTTACCGTGACTTAAAATATTGGGTGGTATTGCTATTAGTTCTTCTGGTAAATCATTAGTTCTATCAGTCAGACCATTCCCTATGCTTAATAGCCATTTGCTAAATAAATCATCCACTGATCGTACATTTTTACTCAGTCGTAAGATCTTAAAGGTTTCCCACAGTGGATGGAATTTTATACTTGTTTCTATTATTTTTATTCTGTTACCATGTCTGACAACTGGCAGAGTTTGTCTAAAATCCCCGCCCAATAACATAACTTTTCCACCGAAAGGATTCTGGTTGTTCATTATTTCCTTTAGTACTCTGTCAATAGCAGTCAAAGCAATTCCTGGTGCCATAGTTGCTTCATCCCAAATTATGATTTTAGCTGATCTGATGATAGTGGCTTCGATAGAATTTAATCTTATATTTGATACTGATGTTTCGTGTAAAGGAGGTACTAATTTGAATTGGTTAAAATATGTTTTACCTCCTTCCAATAAGTTTGCAGCAATTCCAGTAGACGCAATAGGCAATGCAATGTTTTTTTCTCCACGCACTGTACACAGAATAGTTTTATACAAATAGGTTTTTCCTGTGCCTCCTGGCCCATCCAGGAAAAAACATGTTTCTGGGACTTCATCATTTATTGCTGCAATTATATTATTGTAACATTGTCTTTGCTCAGAATTCAAAATATTTATCATTTCTTTATTTTTTTTTTCTCTAACTCATAATCATAGATATCAGTATTGTTGATTGGTAAGATATCGTTTACTGGCATCGGGAGATCGTATTTAAGGCAGGAACTATGGTTTGCTTCTAAAGTTTTGTTAATTTCTCTAAGAGTCAAATTCTTACATAGTTCGCAGTTATCTGTATGGCCTATTTTGTGGTTGTGTGCAAAGTCTTCCCAAAGATGAGGGTGATACTTTTAAATAATTCTTTAGCATTAGACGGGGAAGCAAATATAAGAATATATGAGAATAAGTCCCTTAAATGTTGAGGCATGCTGTAATTGACTGCTTCGGCTAAAGTTTTATCCCAAATTTTATCATTTTTTATCAACCCTTTTTGCACTGCTGCTTCATAAAAAGTATTATATTTAGTACCATCAATGGTTTTTAAATCATCATATGCTGTAGCATCAGGTACATGAAGCAGAAGAAGTCTTAAACAATACCTTTCAGGATCAGAACCAAGATTTACAAAATACATTCTACCAATTACATTATGTCTGTCTTGTTGTCTGCGAATCCATTTCCTACTTTTTTTATTGAAAACATAATGTTTAGGTATATTAGTGTAATTAATTAATCTTGCATTTTCATCTTCCTCGTTTAACTTAAACCACGCTGTCAACATTGTATCTTTCCCAGCAGTTTGTAACAGATTGTCTGTATTTCTGTTTAATGAATTTACATGAAAGACAATGCTTTGATTTTTAGGAAAATGAACAGGCAATCGGATTATAGTGTGCGATTGTTTGTGCATGTCATTTCCAAGTATTCGCCACATGGCTTCTGGTGCACTGACATACCTACTATCTATGTGCTTTTGTATTTCATCAAAATTTTAGTTTCTTTCTGTGATACGTACATTTGCACAATCATGCCCTTTATATACATATTTAAAGAGATATTTAACACTTTTGATCGTAGCGCAAACTTCCACATTGATATGACAGTTGTATTTTAACAAAAGATATGGGTTATAAGGAACAACCCATGTGTTGTCAATTACTTTATTTCTCACAGATACATTACCATTATTTCTTCGGCGGTATAGAGGATATCAATCTTTGTTAGCTAAGGTTTCGTTTTGAAAGGATTTAGGGTAGTTTTTAGTACACTTATTTTCCTTCATACACGGTGAGTTTGAATTACACTCGCCACAGGGTCCATGAATCATGTGTTTTGTAACAGCTGCGTGTAAAGTAGGAAATTTGTCTTTATCTGGTAATTCAGCCGATACAATTTGGTCTATATGTTCTGGTAACTTTGGAGTATCTTGTTCTTTCAAAATCAGCAGGATGTGAGCATGGGGTAGCCCCCTTTTTTGAAATTCAATTACATGTATATTGCCTACTGGGATGCCAAAAACATGTTTTTTATTTATGTCAAACATAAGTTCTGTTAGCTTCAATTTGAAAACTCTAGAAACTAAATCAGGACGATTTTCAACAGACTGTCCATTTAAATTTTGTGTTATTTCTTCCCATTTCGGATTACAGGTCATTGTAATAAAAAGATCGGGTTTACCATAGTTCCTCACGATTGACATAGCGTCTTGATAATTTTGCATCATATTTCGTGGACTCCCTTGAAACGTTGATGGCAAAATGAAAGGCTTTCCAGGGGGAAACAATTCATTGTCTCCTGATAACCGAATCTGGTCCATTAAACCTTTGTACTGTTCAATTCTAAGTTGAGATTGATTTTGTCGAATGAAATTTAATCTATTTGCCTCAATTTTGGTGTAGGCATCAACAATATATTGTTGAGTGAGTTTTCCTCCGCACAATAAAGGATTGAATTCATCACGTACTGAAAGACGATATTGATAATATTGCATCTGAGTGACTCTTGATCTTGTATTTGAAGCTTTATTTTTAATATTTTTGAGACATGATGGCTTATCATTCAGTGGAATATTAATCCCCCAACTTTGATCGCCATATGGAAAGAATAGAGGATATACCATTGGTTCCAAATTTGGGTCTAAAATGCTAATTCTCTGAGTCTTTCTCTTATTGATCGTGTTGTAAGCACGACAATGAATCAATAAATCACGGTGCAGAGGTGGTTCGCCATCCGTATTCTCGAAAATAACAGCAACCTCATTACATCTTGCAGAGTTATATCTTCTTTCATCATATTTTCGGTCCTGAATTATAGCCATTGCCACATCAGATGAAACAGCGTTATTCATTAATGTGTCTTGAATGCATTCTTGCTCTACTTCATACATCATTTTGCAGGCTTCTGCAAATGGATTATATTTTGACATGAATGAGCCTTATATTTGTAATTAATGTTCATTGCATCCAGAGTTTTCTTTAATTTTCATTCTATTAGCTGTAGCCTCATAAGGATCAAGTATGTACAACTGAGCATATTTACGCTGTTCTCCATTTTCAGGATGTAATGTACCAGCACGATGATAGATAGTGCCATTTATTCTAAAACAATAAGGACCATATCTTGAAGGAGGAACTATTTGCGCTCCCATAGAAGCAAAAGATAGGGAGCTGTTAATTGAACGAATATTGGAGATAAAGTTATCGGAATAAATATGGTTATTAGTCATAAGCTGTTCAAGTAATAATGCAGTTTGAATTCGTTCTAATGTAACTTTTCCTTTTGAGCAGCATTTAGAAAACATTTTATCCACAGGTCTTTCTCCAACAAAGTGTTTAGCACCACAAAATTCACATACTTCACTAATACTGCCACATGAGTGTAATTTTATTTCGTTTTCATCATTTATATCTTTTAAGGCTTCAGGCACAAAAGTGATTGGTAGTTGTAATATATTATTTAGATCACTATCCTTTTTCCCCCTTATCACTGTGCGATGAGCTGTTGATTCACGTCTGCCTGAACATGTTTTCGGTTTTTTTTTCTTTGCTGGACGTCCACGTTTGCAGGTTGAGGAGGTTGCAACCTCTTTGAGTGAAGTGTTGGTCACACTATCTTGTTTTATTTCTTTTTCATTTCGTGTGTCTCCATCCTTGTGATTGCTTGTTAAAAAATTGTTTTCCTCTTGTATTAAATCATGATTCAGACTATAATTTTGTTTCTTTAATTTATTTTTATGTGCTGTTGATTCACGTCTGCCAGAACATGTTTTTCTTTTTCTATTCTTTGCTGGACGGCCACGTTTTGATTTTGGTAAGGTTACATCCTCTTGATTCTCAGAATTAGTATTATCTATCAAAACATCGTAATGGCCAGCATCCACATTACCTGAGAATCGTAGTTTATATATTGTTGTGCCTTCACCAACCGTTACATAAGAATCCAAGTTCTCAGCATATATTTTGAATTGGCAGTTAAAAAGTCTTGCTGCAGCTTCAATTTCAACATTCCCGGCGTATTCACCATCTTTAGCCATTAGATTTATATATTCTGTTGCGTTTTGTACTGGTAGTCTATATGTGTTATCCCCTACGATAAAAGGGCAATAGTAGTCCCAGTTATTTACGACTTCATCAACTACTGCGGATCGTATATCACTGTATCTAGATTGCTAGATTGAGATTTATGACTTAAAAATGAGATACTCCTAAAGAAACAGTTTCCATCACCAACAATATCGTGAATAGTAAAATTATTCATTTTCAATCAAATATAAAATATCTACTCTTATAACTCACAGTTCAAAATGACAATTTATGGTTGTGAAATCCATACACCACTTTACTCACTAATGGTACAAATTAAACACACAACTTAGGAAACACACATATACATAAGGAACACACTTTAACCACAAATCCAAATTGTAAACAATCAAGTTATCACTGTGGATCGTATATCACTGTATATAGATTGAGATTTATGACATAAAAATGAGATTCTCCTAAAGAAACAGTTTCCATCACCAACAATATAGTGAATAGTAAAATTATTAATTTCCATCAATCTAATATAATATACAGGGTGTTACAAAAAGGTTGGGCGAGAGCTTTCCAACGACCCAGTAATTAATAAAATCGGTCCAGTAGAACTGTAGATTTAATATTATTAGCTTTTATATTTATATAATAAAGGAGCATTTATATTTATACTCGACACCTTAATTGTTAGCATTAGTTTACAACTATAATTAATAATTTAAGTATGTACAGTTTAACAGCAATAAAAAATAAAAAATAAAACAGATTTTATAATTATAATGGGTTTTTGAAGGGTCATCAAAACGTGTGTCCTCCATTGATTGTCACGCACTGCTCCAGTCATGAGCCAACTGCCTCACCCGTTCGAAAATCCCTGGCATCCCTCTTATCCTTCGGCACCCACATTCAACCCGCTCTCTGAGCTATTCAATGTTCTCAACAGGGGTTGAATACACTTAAAGGTGTCTTTCAATTTATAATAAAACATAAATTAAAATTGAACAATTGGGAGTTTTTCTAGTCCCTAGTTTTAATCGAATTTTTCTTTGAAATTGTTACATGGCCGCCATTTTGATATTTATTAATACATTTTTGCAATTATATTATCATTCGATTTGAAATGAAAAGGGCTTCAAATTTAGTGTCTAGTAAAATTTTGTTTTAGTAGCTGGTTTTCATGGAATTTGACTTTAAAAATTTTTAATGGCCGCCATTTTGAAATTTGATGAGTCTGATCAAAAATGTTTTTGTAAAATGTGTATAGCTATATAGTTAAACTAAATATCAAGTTTCATAAAAATATCTCAAAGGGCTTTTGAGTTATTAATTATTTTAAAACAAATACAAAATGGCGGATTACGGCTAAACTAAGCCGAAATTTAAAAAATGTTATACTACATTTTCGACTTATTTTTGCATGTAGAATCTGAATCTGCATAGCCCGCTACAAAAATAACTAAAACAATAAAATTGTTAAATTTAAAAAAATATGGTTTTAGGCTCATTTTGGTTGTTGTAGACAATTACCAAGAAATAATGTTTTTAGTTTTTTGTCGATAACTCGGTTATTCTTTGACCTACTGAAACTATAAATGCCATTTTGAAAATTATAAAAATAAATTCTTTGTGTTTGGTACACTTGTTAATGGTAACATATAAAACTCTTATTCCAAATTTAAACTCGATATCTTATCTATTTCTATAGTTACAGTGAGTTTTGTAAAAAAACAAAATAGCGGATTACGGCTAAACTAAGCCGAAATCAAAAGAATGTTATACTACATTTTCGACTTATTATTGCATGTAGAATCTGAATCTGCATAGCCAGCCCCTTTTTGTAACATAGGCCTACTGTATAAAATATCTACTCTTATAATTCACAGTTCAAAATGATAATTTATGGTTGCGAAATAAATACACCACTTTACTCACTAATAATTAATGGTACAGATTAAGCACATAACTTAGGAAACAAACACATTACATAAGGAGCACACTTTAACCACAAATAAAAATTGTAAACTACAAAATGTAAGCAAAGAAAAATGAAGAAAATAACAATACAACAATCAGATGTTACAACAATCAGCTGTTAAATTATTAACACATGTTTCATATAATCAGATGATGCATACCGGTAAACCCATTTCACTAAAAATGTATAGGTTGTATCTGCTTTTTATGAATGATTTAGAATGGGAGGTAACTTGATCAAAGTGTAAGGTATTTTTTATTGTAAGGTATATCAAAGTGTATGTTGAAAAAAAAAAAAGTCCTATCACATTCTAAAATTCACAATTAAATAAAAATTGTAAATTAAAACAAAATTAAAGCTAAATTTTTTTCTTTATTTTAAAAATTGGGGGGGGGGGGTAGATAAAGATTTTTTGGAGGTTGTTTACATTTTTTTCAAATAACTTTTAAATGGTGAGGAAATCGATTAAAGTGGATGGTGAAATTCTGAAAGAGAATGAAATTTTCTACAAAATACTCTTAAGTGTTTTTAGATAATAAAGATCAAAGGCAACCAAAACTTGGCTACAAATAAAAACTTTGGAAAAAACCGTTTTTAATGTATTTCTTATAGAAAACATGTGTTTTTACTTTTTCACCATAAATCTTAAAAAAAATCTATATTTCATAATTATTTGCAAATCTACACCGATGAAGCTTGCCAACGACTCATTAATTAATAAAATCGGTCTAGTAGAACTGTAGATTTAGTTGTACAAAGTTTAACAAAAATATCTCTAACTCAGTATTTTCTCACCACTATAAATTCGGAGGTTGCTTAGCTTTTTTGTAATTAACTTTAAAATGGTGAGGAAATCGACCAAAGTGGAAGGTGATATTCTGAAAGAGAATAAAATTCCCTACAAATTACTATTATGCATTTCTATAAATTACTGATAACGGGCAGCCAAAATTTGACTATAAATAGAAACTTTAAAAATAAGCCGTTTTTTAATGTATTTCTTATAGAACACATGTATTTTTACTTTTTCACCATTAATCTTAAAAAATCAATCTTTCATAATTATTTGCAAATCTACATGGATGAAGCTTGCCAATGACTCATTAATTAATCAAATCGGTGTAGTAGAACTGTAGATTTAGTTGTACAAAGTTTAACAAAAATATCTCTAATTCAGTATTTTCTTTATACTATAAATTCGGAGGTGGCTTAGCTTTTTTGTAAATAATTTTAAAATGGTGAGGAAATCGACCAAAGTGGAAGGTGATATTCTGAAAGAGAATAAAATTTCCTACAAATTACTATTATGCATTTCTATAAATTACTGATAACGGGCAGCCAAAATTAAACTATATATAGAAACTTTACAAATAAGCCGTTTTTAATGTATTTCTTATAGATACATGTATTTTTACTTTTTCACCATTAATCTTAAAAAATCAATCGTTCATAATTATTTGCAAATCTACATGGATGAAGCTTGCCAACGACTCATTAATTAATCAAATCGGTGTAGTAGAACTGTAGATTTAGTTGTACAAAGTTTAACAAAAATATCTCTAATTCAGTATTTTCTTTCTACTATAAATTCGGAGGTTGCTTAGCTTTTTTGTAAATAATTTTAAAATGGTGAGGAAATCGACCAAAGTAGAAGGTGATATTCTGAAAGAGAATAAAATTTCCTACAAATTACTATTATGCATTTCTATAAATTACTGATAACGGGCAGCCAAAATTTGACTATAAATAGAAACTTTAAAAATAAGCCGTTTTTAATGTATTTCTTATAGAAAACATGTATTTTTACTTTTTCACCATTAATCTTAAAAAAATCAATCTTTCATAATTATTTGCAAATCTACATGGATGAAGCTTGCCAAAGAGTCATTAATTAATAAAATCGGTCTAGTAGAACTGTAGATTTAGTTGTACAAAGTTTAACAAAAATATCTCTAATTCAGTATTTTCTTAATACTATAAATTCGGAGGTTGCTTAGCTTTTTTGTAAATAATTTTAAAATGGTGAGGAAATCGACCAAAGTGGAATGTGATATTCTGAAAGAGAATAAAATTTCCTACAAATTACTATTATGCATTTCTATAAATTACTGATAACGGGCAGCCAAAATTAAACTATAAATAGAAACTTTACAAATAAGCCGTTTTTAATGTATTTCTTATAGAAAACATGTATTTTTACTTTTTCACCATTAATCTTAAAAAAATCAATCTTTCATAATTATTTGCAAATCTACATGGATGAAGCTTGCCAAAGAGTCATTAATTAATAAAATCGGTCTAGTAGAACTGTAGATTTAGTTGTACAAAGTTTAACAAAAATATCTCTAACTCAGTATTTTCTTTCCACTAT
>JAGFPH010000005.1:1131164-1170360 GCA_018207615.1 Philaenus spumarius
AAAATGGTGAGGAAATCGACCAAAGTGGAAGGTGATATTCTGAAAGAAAATAAAATTTCCTACAAATTACTATTATGCATTTCTTGAAATACTCAATAAAGGCAGTCAAAACTTGTCTCTAAATAAAAGATGTGAAAAAACGCGTTTTCAATGTATTTCTTATGGAAAACATGTTTTTTAAAATTTTTCACCATAAATCCTAACATAAACCAACTTTCATAATTATTTGCAAATCTACAGGGAGAGAGCTTTCCAACGACCCAGTAATTAATAAAATCGGTCCAGTAGGACTGTAGATGTTTCTGTCTGAAGATTTTTAAAACTGAATTATATAAGAGTAGATGATAATAAAAAATAAAAAAAATTAATAAAAAAATAACAGTACTTACTGCTCGTGTAAGATTGAATCTTCGCATCTGAATCTTTTAATTTGCATTGATCTAAAATCTGGTACCAACTCAAGAAAATTATTTTTGGAGGGAGAAAATTAATAAATGTTTTCATTATTCCACCATTTTTGTTTCTGCAAGTGTTGTACTGCTAAACATTTCACAGAACATTTATAAAGCCTATATTGTGGGGTGTGTAAAGTTTCAAAAAGGTCGATGCATTAATGAGCAAGCTATACAAAATCAAACGTTTAAACCTCTTCGTGGGATACCCTGTAACATAACCTTACCGTAACTTTTGAAATAGTTTCTGATTTATTTGACTTCCAAATTTCAGTACTAGAGAAATTTTTAATTAAAAAACTACTGACTGTACTTTTATAAGACTTTGTTAACTCCTATTAACTTTACAATACACACAGAGTTCCTATTATAAGCAAAACTTTTCTCAAGTACATCTTTTAAACCCCTTTTTGGTCTATTAATTATTTTTAGAATTTTATAAAGTTGATAGTTTTTGCTTTATCATTAATACTCTACTTCATCATGTATTAAGTTTTATTTTATACAAAATATTACTTTTTGAGTCTTTTTTTCTTTTAAAAATGATATTGAAATTATTCTCCTTTTTACAATTTAATAATTAGCGTTGTCCTTATGGGAGAACTCTAGTCGACTAGAAAACTCTAGTTCTTGGTGGGTGGTTATGGATAAATTAAGTAAAAGTAGTATCTATCAAGTAGTTGGTTGGTTAACATTATTTAGTAACTAATATTTTAAATTCAGGTTGACCAAGATTGTCAACGCAATGTTTTCATGAGTCAAGATAAATGCGAGTGCTTATTCATTCAAAAGATCAGATATACGGGGCAACACTGTAACATTTTATATACATTGCATATTTTCCATACAATTTACATAACATGTCCCCAATATGAACTGTGAACTTTAGATGTGTTTCCGCTTTATAAACTATGAATGTTATACATACTACTTGTGTGAACTACTTATTAAATGTGTAACCCTTATAAAGAGTGAATTTTATGTTGTCCCCCCCCCCCATTATTCTTTAATTATTTTCCATATGTACTGTGTTTCCCAAAAGAACAATGAATACAGTATTAATGTGTTTTCCCATATTAACGATATAAGTGTAAATAATATATTCCCCTGTGACTAACAATATTAATATCCTTTCACGATAAACAATGTGTCTTCCCAAGGGTAGTAAACAATTGAACTCAAAACAATCGTTAGAAAATATGATGATAGTTTAACTAGCTATTATTGGAAAACTTGTGTTGAAATATTTAAAGTACCGAGTGGTGCAAAAAAATTGTCACTTTTAAAACAAATAAAACTTAAAAAATTGTTAACATATTTAACAAATATATTACATATAAGAATTGCATAGTTTATTCGATCCCAAACATAAAGTAAACATTTTTTTAAATCATACCGTTCCTGTATGGAAAATCACCTCTGAAAGATGGCATCCTTCTTCATATAAGCCGCAAACAAAATTCTTTCTTGAAAGTTCTCAATCACTTTCACTACTGTTTCTGTTATTGCCGTATGCGGACGCGCAGGAGGTTTACTGTCCATAACTGACCTCGCAGCATTTAATGTTCCATTACTAGGCAGACAGCCGGCGACAGTCACTAATCTCCCGCCCTCTCCTACTACTATGCACTTCAAATCTGACCATCCATTTATGCTTGATTTTCCTAACATGAACGGTATTATTTTTAAAATTTTAAACTATGTGTTTGAGATTGAGTAAACTAAACAATACATGTAAATTTAAAAAATCTATGTTAACCCCGTGTGGTCTATCCGACCTGATCTCAATAAAAATGTGTGTAAGTCTTAGCGTAGATATAATTATTAACCTTCCTAATCCTTTCAATGGCCACAACATATTCCTATGCTTCTGCTATTTCCTCTCCTCCAAAGTTTGCTTGTGGTTCTCAACTCTTTCGGACCTGGTCTGAATTTTTTGAAAGGTCTGAAAAAAAGTAGCTAGAATAATGCCACACTTTGTCTATTCTTAGCGGGCTGTGACTTTGAAACAGTCAATATATGACTCTCAACCCCTCTCATGTCTCATAAGTTATGATGAACATCAAGATGAAACGAGTGAAATTGAAGTGATGCTTTTAAGAAGATTGAGGGACATGGCTTCCAAACAAATATGTACATTGTGTGAAGCAGCCGAAAATCACAACTTTTTTCAAAAACTGATGTAGCCATTAGCGTTCCTGTACGGTACTGTAAGCAAAACTTAATTTTTATTTTACAGTGCCGAACTGTAGCCCTACTGGTAATAGTGTATTATAAGTACAGAACCTACTTTAAACATACTTTACATATTTAATTACTGTACTGTAATAATTAAAACAGTGTTTTTACAATGTAAACTGTTTTTTTTTTATTGTTTACTTTTAATTACCAATAGTCTACTGTTGTGTACAGAATGTCAATTTGTTGGCTTATATAGTACATTGTAGTACAGAACAAACCGCTTGAAACACCTAAAAATAGTATTCATCAATAATGGTTTCCATTGTTTTGGGCCCTTTGGCTATTTATATCCGGATTTTTCCAAATTCGGATCGGCCGGTCGCCACATTAGTCCGAATATGACAGATTGTACTGTAATAAATGTTTTCATTGATTTTTATAAGTTTTTTTATGTCCCGGTCTAAAAGACAGTGGGCGCCTTCTCATGTAATTTTTTAACGCGCCATCTCCAGGGTTAACAATCTTAGAAGATTTATTTATTTCTATTTCAAAAGTTACCATTCTTTGCGCCACCCAGTTCTAGAGTGTTAAACTGTATTTTAGTAAAAATTTTAAATTAGCACAGAAAACCTCGACTGACTAGGAGAAGAAACTTCAAACAACAATCAGAAAATCAAAGATCATGTTATAGCAGCCTATCCATATGAAGAACCATGCTTACAATATTTGCAGTATTTACCTGGCAATGTCTACACCTTTCTTTTCTTTTACTCGGCAGTGCAGGTTGCTGGGGTCTTTTCTTCAAACTGCCACCTTCACCTTCTACTACAGGATACATGTAATCATGAACCGCAGTTAGTTGTACGTAAGAGTAACTCTCAGGATCGGGTGCAGGAGCCGGTGGAGCCAACGGTGGACGACCACTCGATGAGTCCGAAGACGATCTAGAGTCCCCTCTCTCCACGGGTAGGTTAAGCGTCTGCAAACAAATTTATAAAATACAATCACGAAGTGTTTCCAAGCAGTCTTTCAAGTCATTTTAATACTTTTCTTTTATAATTTATTGATAATTGGTCGGACAATAATGCTGCAAATTATACACACAAATATTTAAAAGAACGTTTTTAAGATTTGCAAAAATACATAACTTGATCTTCTTAGTAATCACAGACTACTATTTTTTGCATTTTGATGATATGGAAGAAAGATTTCAACGCCAAATAAAAATATCTTTGATTTGTCCTGTTTTCTTAATCCTACAAGCGCTAAAGTCGCATTTCATTCAATCCGAAAGTTTCTTATACAGTTTTGTCAGAAATCGATTACTCTAGTATAGTGTAAAGTTTAAAATCGATACTTTAAAAAATGAAATCTTGGTAGCATTGTAAAGTCAAGCTGTTTTAGTGCACACATCTGTATCTGTGCTAGATGCTTTCGCTAGCACAGAAATTTTTTAATGAATCATAAAAATTTGTTTGGAAGAGTAGAGGGTTACAGTTTTACATTTTTTGTTCCACATGAAATTGAGCAACTTTTGAACATCTTGGAATTTATATAGCGACATTTTGAAATTATTTTTAGCTACTTAATATAGTGCACTTTTCAACTAAACTACATGTGTTCATCGTCAAGTAATTATACCGCTTTGTTTTACTTTACTGTACGCCAGCTGTTTTCTTTGCATCGTAGATACACAAATAAATATTTAATTTAAAAAAAATGTGCAAAACAAACAGCTGTGAGAATCTAGGATTAAAGTTAAGACAATTAAGGTTACATACAAAATATATGTTTTTCTGATTATAATAATATATAATAAGTCTATTTTTACTTTTAGTAAGAATTTTATACATTTTTTAAAAATATACATGCACGTCACCTTAAAAATGCTTAGCACTGAAGAGTATTATAGTCAGCTCTTGGAGGGTTCAAACAAACCAGCTTAGGATAGAAACATTTTCTCAAAAACATAAAATACAAATATCTCTTTAAACTTTTTAACAGTAAATTATTATCAGTTGCAAGACCTAAATTTTTAATATAAATGGTATAAATGAACAATTGTTCCCAACTCTTAACCCCTTTACGGTTTATGTCGACTTTAGTGGACGCCAGCAAAACGCTTCGAAAGTGCTACTGTCGACTATAGTGGACGCAGCAATCAATGACTAATTTTAATCCGTTTAATGTCCACTAAAGCTGTCGGTTAGTACTGCTATCTATTGACAGGTCATTTAACTAATATTTTAAGCATCTGTGAGAAAAATATGCATTACAGTTGTTATCTAACAACGAAATTCTATGGGCCATGTCTGCTTACAGCCAGCTGCTGTGTTTTGATGTAGAGAGTAGTGTGTTGGTTTTTAGGTTAGCTTTCTGCTGTTATGTACACTAATGTTTTAGAATAAAGTTTTTGTTTTTAATATGGCAAATTTAAACGACAGTGATGTTAATTTATTATTATTCGAGGACTTGAGTGATAGTGACAGTGATACACTTAGTGAAATAAATTCTGAAGAGGATGAAGATTTTCAATTTGATGAAGCTGACCACCTAGTAGGCCCTCAAAATATTGGTGATATGATATTTATTTATCATAATTATTTACCATAAAAATTATTTTTTCTTATTAAAAATATAGTTTAAAAAACTTAAACTTTAATTTGAGCAACAAAAAAAAATGAGCATTTTGGTATCAAAAAGTAGTAAATTTAATGAACCGTTAAGGGGTTAATACTGCAATTGAAGGTCTAATATTAGACTATGCACCTTGTAGCAGCACTGTATTTACTTGAACAATGTTCTGTCTACTTATGGCACTAAACAACTGTATATATTTCTACACTTTCAATAACAAGGAGGAAATAAAGAATATATGTTACCGTACTTACCTTTCTAATAAAAAAAGAGAAAGAAATAGCGAGAAAAATGTTTTTCATCCGATGCCGGTTACAAGAAATGAATTTAATATAGTGTCTTAAAACATATAAATACAGTAAAAACCAATTCCTACTACAGTTATTAAGGTAAAGTTCTCCAAATAACAACCATGTCTAAGATTCACTTATTGTTAATCTTTCTTTGCAACAAACGGTATAACTCCTAGTCAATAAGAACCAACTGACTGCACTGAAGGTAACAACCTATCTCATTTTAGAATTGAAAATATATCCGAGGTAATTGGGACCGGACAGACTTCGGATAATACGGTAGGCTGTGAAAAACCATTGAGGTGCGAGTTTCCGCATCATTTACGTCGTTATAGGCTGGTTTGGAGTCAAACTTACTTCAAAATCTATTTTATTTGGCTTTAAATAAACAAAGGTTTGGGTAGTTTACTCCAATGCATGAAATTGAATACTGTAAGCTACTGTAATAAAAACCATAAAAATAATGTCTCTGAAGTTTTTCCATGTTAGCTTTTTTTAATTTATTGACAGTTCTTCTTTATTTGAATACTGTTGAGATAAACACTTTTCAATTTTTAATTTATTTAGTCTCAAATCACCGACAGTAACTTCCCAATACCTAAATCACTTGCTACTGTTCCTATTAAATCACCTCCATCTAATCGTTTAATTGCTTCCTGTTGGGTTTTTAACCAATAACAACACACAATCTGGTGTAGGTGTTTATTGGGGACCACATAATCTTATATATAAAATTCTCGTGTCACAATGTTCGTTCCCATACTCCTCCGAAACGGCTTGACCGATTCTCATGAAATTTTGTGAGTATATTGAGTAGGTCTGAGAATCGGCTAACATCTATTTTTCATACCCCTCAGTGATAAGGGCTACGCCCCAGTGGCCCTCAAAGTTTCAATGTTAATCTTATGGAAGGTCAATCTTAAGGAAGAAGAAGAAAGATTTCTTTTGATTTTATCATGGGCACAAAAAACAGCTGTTCGTATGAAAAGCTTAAAACAGCTGATTTTGATCAACAACTGATTTGGATCAAAAACTGAATATAACTTTAGGTTAGGCCTACAATGAACATTTTTTTTTTTTTTTACAATGAACTAAAACACTTGGGCTAATTATTAGTATCAGGTTGATTTGTCTATCCGTGCAAAGCCGGGTCGGGCCAGCTAGTATATTATAAAATGATAATTTCTGATACAACTTGTATCTTAAACTTAAACTACAATCATTGTACCGCACATAGGCAGATCTAACCTTACTTGACATAGTCATAGGCAGGATGTTCATATCGAACTGTCTTTTACATTATATGCTGCACCGGATATCAGTGCTGTCTAGAGCATATACATTTCTAAGTTATAACACTTCCCATTTTTGATTCAAGGATAAAATAACATGCTTTCCACTCATAACACTCTCATTCACAAAGTTTAACCCTGCAACTGTCAGACTACTCAATTTGAGTGGTCGTGGGGGTGGCACGTGAAAACGATCAATTTTTACAACTCTACTTGTAATGAATATTTCACCCACTAAAAATTATCCAATCGCAATAAATCAAAAACCGTTGGAAAGGTAACGATCTAAACTTTAATTTTTGTATTTACAAGTTTTTTCTAAAACGTATATTTATATACGTAATCATTGTTGCAGTTTATTAGTTTTCTTCAACAAACTCGACGCCCGTCAATTCACCGGATTTCATCATAAAACACGACGAAGTAACGCATCTTTCTTCTCTTTCTAAAGCCCGTCCAGTACTTCTTCTAAAGTAAACCTAGATATCGTTGGATTCTTCACAATTTCCCCTATCTAATACTGTCATCCAATCAAAAATCGGACAAATAGTTCTAAAGTTGTGTTGCGTTTTGTAGACCCTTGCAATTGATCAGTTTTTCAACCAATAAACAGCGTTATTTATTACACGTGTTATCTGTGTGACCTCAATCGGTTTTTAGAGATATTTTGGTATCTTTGTAAACATAATGCTTCGAACTAACTTCCCCTGTAAACCAAATGTGCTTTATTTGAACAGAGTTTATTGTGTAGGACTGTGGGAAAGTGACTGCTAATACGGCCTCATCTAAGGTTTAAATATGAACCCTAACGGCTTTTTATAACATGGCCAGACATTGGAGTTTACGCGCGCATCCTGTATAGCTTGAATGGGCGAGAGATTTCTAAATGTTTTCTCACTTTTGTTATTCAAATAATTGTAAGTCAAACACTTTTAGAAAAAGATAATTTACAAGTATACGGTTCAATTCTTTGATTTATTCTCTACACTTTGTTATAATAATATCTCATTTTTGGGTAAAGCAAATATTCCTAAATTACGTTCGTTTGAAACTAGGCCTACTTTTGTTAGCAGTCGTGTAGATGGAAATTAAAAACTGATGTTTTCAAAATAAGAAATTTGAAATTTATAAATGTTTTTATACAGTTCTATTAAGAACTAAATTATGAAACTTTCTTACGCTTACGAAAAAATTACAAAAATTGTTTACTTGTAACGTGCTCAGCCTGTTCGGGCACCATTTTGTAACGTGCTGTGCTTTGCAAGCCGTTTACAAACAATTTATTAATAGAAAACAAAAAAAAATGAAAAATAAAAATTTAATTTTGACAAAAATATTTCTAAGTTATTTTTAAAATAAAAAAAAATACCTTTACTGTGCAACAATTATTTATTATTTCCTACCTTCAATCCATTTTCTTATTTAATTAATTAAATTACCATTTTAAAATATTGCAACACCTTAATCCCAATAAAAACAAACAAACATAACCCCAAAATTGAAGTTAGGTTATGTTTTGATCGCATCTGTGTTTACAACAGGCGATCACTAAATATCTGTTACACATCAACCTGTTATATCTGTGACTACAGTTCCTGGATTACAAATGGACTCGTCTGAAGGATCAGCCGCCATGTTTGTCACATGCGCACATTCCCTCCAGATTGTCTCGTGTTCACCAAAACCTGCAGCCATTTTGAATTACACTTACAAAGAAAACTAAAAACTGAATTTATGATTTAACAAGGTCCGTTACCACAAAGTACTTCTGGAAAGGATAATACTCAAATTAAAAACTCATAGTGGTTGACATTATTACTTTACTGAAACATTCTAAATTATAAAAACACATACATCAATTATTATTTTAAGTTGGCAACTCATCGTTTTAATTATTTCAATCACGCACTCAAACACACAAATTCATTATTAATAATTCTACCTTAGACATACAAAAACTTATATTTATAAATTATTCAAATGCAGACTTAACCAAATTAGTTTATTACTTACGATCGTGTTGTTTTAGAGTGCACTTTAAAAAGATAGATATGAATTTACAAAGATAAAAAACTTATAAGACGTATGAATTCAATTAAGATATAAAAACCCCATTAATTCTTTAGTTCGTCGCACTTTGGCCACGTAGATTCTGATTCACTTATAATATCGTTGCACTTGTTATAAGATCTTTTTGAAAATAGTTGGAAGCCATGTTGCACGTGCACGCAAACTTTCGAAGTTGATGATTTAAAGACAATTCACAAGCAATTCTTACATTTTCGCTAGTGAACAATACACAGCACTGTCCTTACTCCTCCTTAAACATTTATAAACGGTAGTTCAACTTTAACTACCGCATAAAAGCACTTTAAAACATTTTGTTGGACTAGCCGCAGAACACGTCTGTACTGGACTCGAAACTTGATGCAAGTGGGACGCTCCAAGCTCCTTCTTCTACGTTCTCCTTTCAATCACACCATCTGACGTCATCAAAACTAGAAGACCAATGAGAAGCTGTTTTTTCTTTTCTCCAGGGGACCGTAAATATGTTCCCCTACGACTAGTAACGCTAAGTACCAACATTTTAGGACAAAATTTCTGTCTCTATCATAGATGGATTACACAGGCTCTCAACTTAATCTATCAAGTGTATTTCTTACAATGTCTGAAATCGTCTTTCGATGTTTATTCATCACTGTCTAAAAACTTAGCGGACCATAAGTTCAAACTCTCCAATACCTTTTAACTGTTTTCTATAATTTGACACATCGTGAAACATAATTTAAATACTTAAACAAAAATGAATTTAAACATGAAGTTAATATTACTTTTGATTTAATCTGAATTACTAATTAATGTCTGCATTTCCCTTTGAATTTCTATGTTCATTAATATTATGAAATAACTAAATCCTTTAAATTAGGCTAATGTCCAAAATTTACCTTATGACTCTTTTTACGTTATTTTACTATTTTGATGTTTAAAACCCTGAAACTCACATGTATTACATACTACTTATTATGTAGGCCTAAAGTTGAACATTTACTTTTCGTTACTAAACATTATATGTTTCTTGAGCTAATAACTTTTACATCAATAAATTTTGTAATTGCATATATGAATTCATTGAACCTTTCTCTAAAAAATAGGTACAGAACACTTATATTTTTGTAAGGCGAATTTTTGAAAATATGCTTGCACATGCACCGAAATGACTTGGCGTTGCAAAACATTAACATGGACAGTTGTAGGGTTAACACCGACAAAAAACAAAATACAGTAGCAGGAGGAAGAAACAACTCCTGGGAAAAGATCCTTGTGAGTCATAAATACAATGCCACAAGGACCCAGTGTATACAGTCCCAAGACCGCTTCGTCACTATACTACCCGCTATACTACCCATCCGCTAAAGGTCACCATTTTATTGCATTGGGTAAGGAGAGGAAATGTTTACAGGATGTACAAGGCAAATGACAGTTTTGTTTTCTTTCTGTTCAATCTAACACAAAAGTTTTTATTATAAATTCTTTATAAATAAATACTATAGTAACAAAAATAGGAATTCGGCAAAGAGTCTGAAAAAAACACAAATGACTTACAAATACTTGTAATGCAATAATGTTTTTCAAAGATTCAATATTTGTTAAGGGTTGTACCAGCTTTTCCAGTGTTAACAGCAAGTGCAATAAAAAATCATTTATTTTCAACCGTGAAAAAGATCAACGAATTTGTAAGAAACTAATCTGTAAGAACTAATTTATAGGTAGACTGGCAATCCTGTCAGAATAATGCCACTGTCGTCTGTCAGAATAATTGCTTTAAAACAAGCAAAAAATAACCTTCCATTATAAATTTGTTTTATGCCTACTCTACATTAGGCTGATTTAATTTGGTAATATCATATAAAATGTACTTTTATAATAATATGTTTAAGATTGTTTTATATAATATATGAATACAGTTTTAGAGTTTATAAACTTTGTGTATTAGTTTTCTTTTGTTACTGCAGCAAGGTTGGTGTTAAAGTTAACTATATTGACTCCGTAGCATGGCTCTGACTGATCATAGACCAACATTCACTTCAGCCCCCATCCCCACTCCTGGATACACCATTGCTCCAGGGTAGAGGTAAAAAAGAAATATATTTATATAACAAGACGTTTAAGCCAGCAGTTCAAAATACTAGAAATGCAAAATATTTTCAAAGAATATTAAACCAACAAATGTAAATTAGATAAAATAAAACCTGAACACAAAATCTCACAATAAATACGTTTACTAACGTCAAACGCGTTTCAATGACAATGTCGCCAACTTCAGTGATGCACGGGCTACAGTAATCAAACTATAACTGATCTAACAGTGTGACAACGCACCATATAAATACCTAACCAGAAGGGGCATACCATACAGGGGGCGTGTCATAAACCTATGCTAAGGCGTTAACCACCGCCTACCGTTAATCAAATATCTTAACAATATAACTTAAATAATATTGCTAAACTAATATTAATATTTAACAAAACATAGCATTATTACATTAATAAAGAATTCTGTAAAGGACCTAATTCATTATTCACAATTATGTTACGGTATTTGTTAATATAAAAAGTTTCCCAAGCGTCCAATGTGTTGGGTTTAGTTACATTTTTTAACAGTTAGTTTAGAATTTTCTATTTTAAAATGATGATTTTCATCTAAACAATGCTTAGACATAGCAGATTTATCAGGCCTATTATATTTTAAATGAGAAAAGTGTTCTTTACCTCGTATCTTCATGCTTCTTATGGTTTTACCTATATACTTTTTAGGACATATTTCACAGTTAATACAGTAAATTCCGGATTTGTTATGTTCTTGAATTTTGTCTTTAGGATAACCCAGCATCTTACCAAGATTAATTATCAGCCGTCAAAGCTACATTCAAATTTGCATATTTCGCTAACGATTTTCTAACAACATTACATAATGGTGGGGCAAACGTTGTTTTAACCCATCGTTGTTGGGGCTTGTTGCTCACAAGAGTGCCTTGATTCCTTGATTTTCTTGAAATTCATTTTTCTTACTATGTTGTCTATTAATTCTTTAGAATATCCATTAAAAATCGCAGCACTATACATATATTTCAGTTCTTTCTCGTAGTTATCCTTAGATAACGAACGGCAAGTTAACCAATCTGTGAGCCATAGAATTAAAAGCGGCTCTTTTATGCGTTGGAGAATGGTGTGAGTCCTCCTTTATATATCTATCAGTATGTGTGGGCTTTCTATATACACTAAATGACAAAACATTGTTTTCCCTAAACACATTTACATCTAAAAACAATAAGTTGCAGTCTTTTTCAATTTCCTTAGTGAACTTTATCGTGGAGTGAAAATCCATTGATAGTATCACAAAATTGATCAAGATTTTCGTTTTTATCAAATACTGTGAAAATATCATTCACATAACGAACCCAGACTCGTGGAAAGTACTTCATTGAATTTTTAGCATTTATTTCAAATGAGCTCATAAAAAAGTTAGCAATAAAACTGGACAAAGGACACTGTTAGCTAATTTGACACATGAACAAATTTATAAGTAGTAAAAATTCACCAACCTCACAGTCACTTAAATTGTTACAAACTAGCCACTCCTTAATCATTTCTATCGTTTCGGACACTGGAACACTTGGGTAAAGCAACACTACATCGAACAAAACCAAATATTCACTAGGCGTTAATGAAATATTTTGAACGCTTTTAACAAATTCATAAGTGTTCTTTACGGCAAATGGAGGAGGTAATGTAATAATGCTATGTTTTGTTAAATATTAATATTAGTTTAGCAATATTATTTAAGTTATATTGTTGTTGTTAAGATATTTGATTAACGGTAGGCGGTGGTTAACACGTAGTATAGGTTTATGACACGCCCCCTGTAGGGTACGCCCCTTCTGGTTAGGTATTTATACGGTTCGTTGTCGCACTGTTAGATCAGTTATAGTTTGGTTACTGTAGCCCGTGCATCACTGAGGTTGGCGACATTGTCGTTGAAACGCGTTTGAGGTTAGTAAACGTATTTATTGTGAGATTTTGTGTTCAGGTTTTATTTTATCTAAGTTACTTTCTCACAAGTCTAGCTCATTAGTTATTTATTAACAAATGTAAAGTTAATCTATTTAAAATATTATTCTCTATAAAAAATAGTATTTGTTTTTTCCCGTAGGACAAACAGCTAAAAAGATATCGATAAAAAAACTATATAGTAGCTAACTTAAACTTAATAGACAACTTTTTAACCATATCTAATAAAAAATCACTTCGATTCTTTTGAAAAAAAGCAATAAGAAAAATAAGAGGCTGAGTCACACAGACAGTTGAAGTGAGAGCTATTTATTAGAGCTAGAGTTATATTATAAGCAATGAAATCACACAGTTGCATTTTGAAGTAGGTCCACAACCAAGCTAAACTAGTTAGGCTTGAGTGGGGATGGAGGTCTTAAATAAAGAGGAATGATTCAAGATGGGGCTTTTTGGGGTAAAATCAGCCGGCGGAGGACATCGAGGCACCGATTTGGTCGAAAGGAGTCGCAAAGACAAAATAAGGTGAGGGTACATTTCTTGTGAATAATGGGGAATAATTGTTTTATATTACATTTGAATTTCTGTAGAATCACTTTTTGTTTGTTTTTATATTGTTTAGAGTAATATCAGAGTTTGGGAAACTTTGAAAGTAGATTTATTAGCAAATTTCCATAAGAAAAATGAGCTATTGCAATGGCCCTTATGGTAAACCCCAAGGTCGGGAGTAGCAAATGAGCACCGATTATAGTCCCCACAACACGTTTTGGGGTGCCATTAAAAATCACATATATATACATTTTTTTAAGCAGCATAGCATATGTCATGCAACAAATACAGCACACAAACACACCAAACCATGTTCATGCTATAATAAACTATAAATTCTAAAACATTGATAGTGAAAAATGAAAGAAAACCAATAAAAGGTGGCCAAATGATCAATTTCACAGTAAAGTGCTCAAAACTTTTTTGAGTTAAGTAGAAAAACGGGTTAGTCACTAAAAGGTTATTGTTTTCAAGATTTTGCCTGCAGCAGGGAAATAGTAAATAATACAGTAGAGTCCCGCTATTCCGAACTGATTGGGACCGAACACTGTTCGGTTTAGCACAGATTCGGAATAGGCGGATTTCATGAATAATATCAACGTATTGATTTGTTAAGGCATAAGTTCTTGACGCGGCAAATGCGCTTTACCTCGCCTTACGCTACTTCTAACAACACACTTCATCAACAACAAATGATGTTATGTTCATGCGGTGATGGCGGAACATTGCATCCTCAAGTCGATTCAGTGCTCTTTGTCAGAAAAAAACCAATGACTTCTTAGTGTAGGTTTACACCATCCGTTTTCTCCTTCCGTCGTGTTACAATTCCGTTTTCTTCTAAAAACGGAAGGGATAGGTTGTTTGAACTGTCCATTTTGCCATGCCGCAGTCTGTCTGTTAGTACCGCATCGTCTTCAAAAAAGATCGAGGAAAAATAAAATTCCTTCGTTCCTTCGAGATAACGAAAACAGAGAAGAAAAACGGATGAACGCAACCGGCAGGTGGCAACAACACTACTAGTTTGCATTGCATGATTATTGTACCGAGTCACTGATAATTAATACTAATTATTTACCTTAAGTCCGTCTTGTGACTCCTTGTTGTTAAGTTTAAGACGACATGTTTCGGAGCCGTAACTCCATCATCTGGTCATTCCTCTGGTGAGTTCGTCGAACATTAAAATTTTATACACACACACATTAGTGTCTGTGTAAACGTGTGTGTGTGTGTGTGTGTGTGTATAAAATTTTTAAGTTTTTAATGTTCGACAAACTCACCAGAGGAATTACTAGATAATGGAGTTACGGCTCCAAAACATGTCATCTTAAACTTAACGACAAGAACTCACAAGACGGACTTAAGGTAAATAATTAGTATTAAGCTGTTGTATATAATCCTTCCTTCTTTCTGAAGAACCCGGTATCCGTTTCACCTGACGCTTGTTGCGGTAGCTTCCTTCCTGCAAAACTGATGGGAAGGAAACAAAACTGGACAATTCCAACAGGCCAATTGGGATTAATGTGTTGTCAATTTCCATTAACCAAACCGCTAAGCAACGGAAGGGGAAAAAAACGCATGGTGTAAAATTACACTTAAGTGTGTGTAAATTAGTAATTTTTTGTGTTTAGTAGTGATTTAAAAAGATGCTACAGAATTGTATAAATGGTGGAGACATGTACTTTAAGTAAGCAGCTTTCATTCCAATTTGGTTTCAGGCGTTTTAATCTAGCTTAGGCTCTATGTATGTTAGGAATAGCGGAGGACTCTACTGTAGTTTTGGTTATTTTACTTTACTTTTATAAACACTGAAAATAAGATATTTCACTGTTATGTTAGGACATGAATTCTATAATGCTCATGTTTTTAGCAATTTGTATTGTTCTACTTGGTTTTAATACTCAGAATTTTTGATACTTTAGTGTGATTAGACAAAATTTAGCTTGCACTGCAATGACTAAGGACATTTTCTTTAATAAAACATAATAATAAGTGCATTTTTTCAAAAAAAATTCAAGAGATTTTGATCACACAATCCAATTAAGATGTTCAGAACAGAAGTTATTAAACCTTATAATCTACTCTGAATTTTAGAGAATTAAAAGAGTGGCATATTATTTTAGTTTGTAAATAACAACTACTAGCTGAATACTCGTGTTTCGGAACATATCATCTTATTCAAATAGTTTTACTTTCTCACTATACTATAGTATAAAGTATAGTGATCTCAAAAAAAATCGATGTTGAGATTTTTGTGGAAATATCCGTTTTGGAACCCCCCCGAGTCCAAAAAAGTGGTTTTTACAAAATGTCGTCTATATGTATACAAAGCTAGAGCGAAAACTATTCGATCGATTTCAAACAAATTTGCACCAGACATGTCAAGTAGGCCTGTATAGATGCACGAAAAACGGTTTTGAAAAATTATGAAAAACAACCCCCTTTATGGCAAAAAACCCCCCAAAAAATCAGTTATTATTTTTTTATAAAAAAACGGCTCTAACGATTTTGATAAAATTTGGCATATTTGTAGCCTTTAATGTACCCCACCATATGCAAAAAACCGCATCTTTCTAAAAATTCTTGTTTAGCTAATAATAATAACAAATGATTTTTGACCATAAAGGGGGTTGTTTTTCAAAACCTTTTTTCGTGCATCTATACAGGCCTAATTGACATGTTTGGTGCAAATTTTTTTGAAATCGATCGAATAGTTTTCTCTCTAGATGATAATAATAATAACATTTATTAGTTAATATCCTACTTTAATAAAAAATCACCTCTCCTACCCAACCCTACAAGTCACAGTGAAACTGTTTAATAATTTAAATATGTTTGTGAGAAAGTATGTGCCAGTTCCTGGTACCGTTTATTTATATTAATTTCATACATGTTTTTATGATAAGTTATTTTATTATACAAAAATACATCATTAAACTAACAAAAACAGAAATATGATCTGGAATAAAAATTGAACTTGAAGTTAAAACCAAGTAAGGAAAAACTGCCTTAGATCAAAATTTTTGAAATTAATTTTGTATATAAAATAATATTAAAATTTTTAAAAACAAAACTGGAATATGAAATTGATGTACTACTACAATGGCAGAATAAAGATTAAGTTTAGCCATTGTTATTTTCATTGGATACAAAGTTTATACAGTGAAGTTAATTGCAAGATGAGTTTATTGTACCGACATGAACCGTTCAACTCTAATGACTGCGGGCTCATCAATGCAAACTTATTCTCTCAATTTTATACAAGAGTACAAATTTATATTTTAAATTCTAAAAACGTTACAAAGCAAAATTGTATTTATTCTATAACCTAAATTCTAAACAAAACAATGCCAGGTTCAGGCTACCGTAGGTTTAAACCCAGGAATTAATGTAGACTTTTTCTGTGTTATTTCACTCAGCGTCCCTAACTAATCTTGTGAGCACAAAATGAGAGCGTAAAGAAAAAATAAAATATTAAAAAAAAATTTTAAGTACAATAACTATTCTACAAAAAAAATCAGGATTGAGTCTGACTGAAAAACTAAAAATTAATTTGAAGGTGTTAGAAATAGTTATAAAATTAAGTTAACTATTACGAATTTACTATAATTCTTCTAAGTTGCAAGACAGTTCACAAAAGACAAACATCTATTGTGAAATATATCCAAAAGTTTCGCAATAGCTGACACTAGCTAAATCCTAGTTATACATCCAGTTCGGTAACTTTTCAAGATATATAGGACTCCCTCTGACCAAGAAAAGTGGCCAGTGGCTTAGGAGACATATACGGTGACGGCCAGAGGCTCTGTTCATCGATAGACCTGTGGTTGGAACGGTCACGGAATTCAGCATCTTTGGAGATTCACGCATTGGGACACGGTAGCTGATATTTTGGGGGAACAAACCAATCGTGTACTCCTTTTTATTAAATATAAAACATAAAGCCATTCTGTTGTGGAAAAATAATAATATTCAGCTTGCTCTGTCTTGAGGTTTAGTAATTTGACTTTGATTTAATGTGTTAATATAAGCAGGTTAAATTGTGATTGGAAGTTTACAGATTAAATAATTAGAATACTGTAGCTTAATTTATGTACCCTTGATATCTCTAATCCTAACAAAGGTAGGCGATGATAACCACCCAGGTTTTTCACCTATATAAAAAAAAAAAACCTAACAAAGGTTTAGCTAAAAACTGCAAACAAATTTATATAAATATGTAGCCTACAATCCAAGTTTAACGAAAGGATGGATATAATTAAACAACTAATATAAGTTTGTTCAATAAAATAGAAAGATTAAACAAATGTGGTAGAATTCTGAACAATTAGTTTTTAAAAAACAATTATATCTGCCTAAAATAAATATTCTGTCAATAGGCAAATTTTAAAGGATACGCATTAAAAACAATTTAGAATCCATTTCAGCTCACTCATCAGTGATATAATTAAAACCTGTTATACGTCAACTGATCAAATTTATGTTAAGGTAAGACGCATAACAGGTTTTAATTTAGAAACAGTTGATTCATATTTTGAAGAAATCAATACAATTCTTCTTCTTCAAAGAATGAATTTAACCGTCTGAAAAAATGTTCCTGCCAATTTTTTTTAAAGATATAAACATTGTTAATTATTAACCCATTCGCTTAAAGTTTTTTTAATACCAGACCGGGCTAAAAAAACGATTTTTTTCTGGGCGTTGTCACATAGTTTACTATATTCTTATTTCTACACAGAATTTGGTATTTTTGTATAAAATGTTGTTATTTTTCTAATCAGAATTGACTGTATGTTTGAAAAATTTACATTATATCCCTTAAGACTCAAATTTATTATTAAATGACCTTATGTGAAAAAAAGATAACAGATAGTGTCTTATTATGAAAGACACTTTCATCCAATTCCTTACCTCACTCATCAACAAATAAAAAGTTACACATTTTATTATAAAACAACACTTTGCAATTGAATAATTGAGTTCAAAGTAATCAAAACATGTTGTAAGATGACAATGTAAATAAACAAAACAGTCAGCTGTCAACACAGAGTTTGCATCGTCAGCTGGTACATTGAAATTTTCATCCAATTGTTTTTGCCGATTAGGCAGGCCATGGAAGATGAAAATACAACCAAAAGAAAACTTGAAGCTTGTAGAACAAGATGCATATGCGATCTGTTGGATATTTTAGGAACTAACTGGGCTAAAACCGGATTTAATGGTGGACGGCGATTTGCCGTCATTTCACACAATGGCAACCGAGAGCGGGACGGCGGATCGCCGTCATTATAAGCGAATGGGTTAACAAGATCATTTAATTCAAATACTAAATTGAGGACCGAATACGTGTTACCAACTCCAAGTACAAATATAAAAACAAAACCACAACAAATATTAGATGTTAAGAATGTTCAAATATTGGGAAACGTAGGAACTTGGAACTGTCGTTAGGAATGCTTAACCACCACTATCTGCGACTCAGTTTATGTTTTGACACAATCAGTCTTTAGTTTTCATATCTTCAGTGGTTAATAAGTTAACAAAACAAACTCTTTTTTAAAAATTTAAACAAAGTTGGTACTTTGAAATTTTTTTTGTAGTTTTAAGTGTTGCAAAAAAGGTTTTAGTTGCATTTGTTCGATCTGAACCCTCGTTTAGAACATAAACAAGATGAAAAGATGGAACACTTTGTCGAGATTTTGGCTAGTGTTTTTTTTTTTAATATTCAAAAATATGATGTTTTTGTCACACTAGAAAGCTCAAAAGCTTTTCAACTCTCCGCAGTAAAATTAGGAAGATTTTGGGTTCATCAGAACCTCTATGATGTCTGCGAGTGCATATATCGTGTCCACAGACAGAGTTTTTTTTATCTTGTTCAGAGACCTCGAAATATTGAGAAAAGTCATAAAAAAGGGATTAAAACTTTTAGAATTTTCGCAAGATTTCAACACTTTGGCATTTTAATGCGAGCCGAAGTAAATCCTTAATTTCTATATATTAGGTAGCATTAAAAAATCTTTTAAATTCCCATTTGTATTTTTACTTGTAAAAGTATTTGTAACACAAAAAGTCTGAAACAAAATCAAATAAGAGTTGTTATACAGTTTAAATGGCCACTACTGTTGATTATTTATTTAATACATTTTATAAAGTCCATCTTTCGATCTGCTCCAATTTAATTTGTGTTTACTACGGATAGTTTTTCAAAACAATGAGAACGTGTATCATCAATCATTTTAAATGTTTGAACAATATAATTATGGTTGATTTATTTTGCACACATATTAAATAACAGTACAAAAATGCATTCAAGTTCTTGTGATGAGCATCGTAGGTTGATTTATGTTAATCTTGACGATTGCACATTTATGAGGCATGCAAACAATGGAGAAGTAAATGTAGGAAAGGGTTAAACAATGTCAATAGCATACAACAATAAAAATACCAACCCATAAAGATTATTGAATACGATAAGACAGAGTTTCCCACAAATAAAGATTTTTATAATACATATGTGTACAATGAAGTAAACTGTGTTATATTTAAGAGCGAAACATTTATAAATTAAATGTGGAGAACAAATAGGTAATTAGTTAATAAACGATTGCATGGATACGACCCAAATCATTTTAAGGCTGTAAAAAGAAACGTCTTGTCATAATTTAGCTACTTTATTTCACATGCTTTTACACACTCTTACGATAACTAGATTAATAACATTTTAAAATTACAAAAAATATAAATATAACTAAACTAAAAATAATTTAATAATAAATATAGAATAATAAGTATTTTGATTACTTTCATTATAAACCATTTAGATTTCAAAACAAAATACAGCTAATGCAAAACAACCAAACATTTTCTCAATTAAAAAACACAATTATTCCGTGTTTTTTTAATTGAATATGGAATTCTACCAAGTACCTAAAGTCATCACTATCAAATATTTTCTCCCTCGTTTGACAATGAAAAAAAGAATACATTTCCGTTATATCTAAAAATATTATCACACCGTATTAAACAAAATATATTAACCTTTATACAACAAAGTTGGTTGTAACTCTTTACCTTTGTGTAGAAGTCTTTAAATTATTGCAAACATAAATGCTAAAATAAGCGAGGAAAACATTGTCAGCTTAACAACTAACCAGTCAAGGAAAGGGAAATAAATGATTGTAATTTTTTAGGTTATTCATGCTTTAAGTAACAATACTAAATCCTTTGTGCTAGTTATATGCACTTAAAATTATGCACATAATTTTAAAAACAAAACCGGCAATTACTTTGTTCACAGAATATTTATCTAACACATTCCAATTAGAGTGCATTGGTATAACAATAAAATATATTTTTTGTTTACAGCTAAATCCTTTAACTCTTCACTGCCTACTGTAAATTTGTAAATCAATAAAATATTTAATAAAATTGTATAGCTGTTATTGAGAGCTTATTTTAACCAATCACTTGTAAACTACTCTTAAAACAAATATAAATAATGAACATAAAAACGGACGACAAAAACGATAACACTTAGTATAATAACATGCAAATATTTAAGTTCTATAACATTCCATTAGTAAGCATCTCTGAAACGGTGTCCGTTATGATTTGCAAAAGCAGCAATCCAACGTAAATGCACAAAACTTATCTGACTGCATCTGCAGATGAACTCACCATAAATACGTCATCGTCTCCAACGTCTATATTGCGCGGCAACGTCCCGACAAGCCCTTCAGACAGACAAGCAACCACCAGCTGTTAAACATGTGCATTCACATCTTTCAACAAAGATATATGTTTATTCTAACTACTGACGTTACTCATTACAAAACTCAATTCAACTTACCAAGTTTTATCCCAACGCAAGCAATAAAAAATAACCAAAGATATTAGAAATTTTACATTAAATTGAGTAATAATGTTTTACAGTGCTAACAAAGATCAGGGTAAATAACAAAATTTCAAAACAAGGTAAAATTTAATGTAAGCCTCTAGAATAAGGTATGTATATTACTTACAATATTATGCTACAAACATCTGTACCGTAACATAATATTGTGAAATGTGAACACTTTATTTGACTGCTTACTACACAGATTCTGAAGGATTATGCAAATCCTCTTTCTCTTTGAAAAAACTATTTTAATTTTGGATTTAACAAGTTTTAGAAAGCATTGTTTTGGCCGCTGTGTAATTAAAAACAGTAACTGCTTTTCCAGCCAAATCATTCCAAAGTTTTACTATTGAAATTATTACGATTGAAGATCCACCGCTTTGATAATTTTTCAAAAGATTATTAACTGAACGCTGTTTAGGACTATTAAAATTAAAAACAGGGTAGCAAGTACTACTACTCTAAAACCTCGTTTATCCGATTTTGATGGGACCAGTACCGTTACGGATAAACCAAATATCATGAGGTTTTATATAAAAACACATGTTTTTATGAATCATTTTTTTAAATACACAATTATCACTACTGCTAAGTACAGAAAATTTGTTCAATTTTTAATTCTGAACACAAGTCACTGCACAATTATAATTAATAATGAATTGTGATTTAAAAAGTCACTGCACTCGGCAAAAATATTGTTTATCTTACTCAACACAACACTGATCTTACGACAATATAGCAGAAGTAAACAAACATGTGGCGCTGATTGACGGGCGCGTCTGACTCACGGTGGTGACGTGAGTTCTACAGTCAGGTTTGGCCACAGCTGCGCAGTGCTGTACACTGATGCCCTGTTCGGATCTGTCATGACTAACGTTGTATTGTCGCAAAAACTTTAATTTTTTTCTAAAATTATTATCGGTCTTATAAGCCAGGGTGTATCCCTCTTTGCAGAATATTCTTTGTGTGACGTTATCCATTACTCCGTGGTAATCAATACTTATGTACTTTGGTTTATCCTGTACTATTATTTTTTTATTGTTTTCTTTTTATAATTCGGTCTACAGTTGTATGATAATATCCGTTCGAAATTGCTATCTGTTTTATTATTTTAATTTCTTGATCGAAGTCGGGTCTGCTCATGGGGACGTTTACAGCTCTGTGTATGAGGCTATTGTAGGCTGATACTTTATGGTTATGAGTGTGGTTAGAAGAGTTTGTTATTAACTTTGGTGATGCTTATAACTGGGAAGTTTAAACTCTTATTAATTTCTATTTTGTTAGTGAACTTGAGAATGATGTAATTTATTTAAATAATTATTTAACATGTCAATCTGTCTTTTGGTTCCTTTGAAGATGCAAAAAGTGTCATCGACGTACCTATGGTAGAGGGTGATGTTGTAATATGGGTTGGACTTGTTCATAATGAATTCCTGTTCGATGTGATTAAGGAATACTTCGACTAAGATGCTAGAGAGTGGAGAACCCATAGTAATCCCTTTTGCTGCTTTCTTAAATAATTCCCATACCTAATGAACTGTACTGAATTATTTATGTTGTGGACACATGTGTTGTTTTAAATGTGTTAAGTGTTTGTAGTAATAGACGGGCATTGTATTAATTTATTTATTTTAAAGAATTGTGATTCGACAATGCCTGAACAATATGTGAAACGTGCGTTATGATTTAAACGGTGACCAAAGCAAAGACTGCGAGCAGTAAACGCAAATATCATTTCTAGTCCAGTGAGGCAAACACAAACATATCATGAAAAATACATGTTGACTTTTCAGCGATCAAATTCCCTCAGTAAATTTTAAAATTGAAACACAATTCCTATAATCAATGGCCTCACTCAATCCTAAAATTCAAGTTTCATATTTTATGAGAACAAACTAGGCTCATTTTAATATAAAGTAAAGATTAATTTCAAATATTTTATTTTAAAATCTCAAATTTTAGAATCGCCCCATTTGGTAACTTAAAAATAGCTCAAGCAATTTTTTTTATAGAAACATGGGTGGGATTGTTTAGTAACTTTTGACAAAGGTTCTTTTTTAAGTGTTTTTTTTAAACAGGCATATTTTTAAACTTTTTTAAGTAGATAACATTTTTAGTACTTTTTAGACTTTTAAGACATTATAGCTGGATATGTCCTCATCAAAAAACTGTTGCGACAGCTAGTGTTACAGCAAGCTGGAGAAAAAAACACTTCAGTTTTTTAATAATCAGAAGGTTTAATGATAAGAAACAATTCTGCCTGACTTTCCCTGATTATTTTAAATTTCCTTGCCCTCTTTTGTAGAAACACTGTAGTGAACTTTTATGTAGGCTATCTAGGTGGTAGACAGAATAAAGGCAACTCTATTCTATACAATATTATTCTGCTTGCCTATAAAAAAACAACATCAGCAATGGGCTTTGAGTTTTTAATCTTAAATTATTTACACATTCAATAAGCAGATATTCTATAATAGATCTCAGTTAAATATTTCAAATTTTAAAAACGTTTAGTGTTTGGAATTTAAAAAGTATAACTATAATACTGATTTAAAATAAGTATAAAATACAATTAATACATAAATTATCCTACAAAAATTTACATTTAGATTTTCAAATACAATGCAATCCTTAGTGTAAAATAAAATACTAGATTGATCTATTTAACTTCAACATTCACTTTCAATTAATATTATAAACAAAATGGTTATATTTATAAAAGTAGTTCTGTTTTTACACATTCACGCAACTCCTGCAGTGGATACTGAACAATGAGTCGACATATGCTGTCAGCTGTTCATTCTCCATCGGGGTTCCAAGATGGATTCTTTTTAAAGATTTTGCACTCCATCTATAGAAAGTGGAAGTTTAGCAAGCACACGGACACATAGCGGATGCTAGGACAAAACATTTAGTCACAGTTGACTAAAGTGGCCATTATTATTAGGTTTCAGATTTTCAAAAAATGACACTAAAGGAAAAAGAAAGATTGTACTCTTTGCTAGATTATTTCTCAAATCTTTGAAAAGCAAAAACAACACCCCAACTCCAAACTTCTATTGATCGAATGAACCAGTGCATCCTATTTTTTCCCAGCTTCTTCAAACGTCTGTACAGGATCATACACGCTATTAACTTATTGCGAACCATTTATTAACCATTTATTAGTCAACTATTAAAATTAAAATAAGGTCCGAACGAGTGTCGGCTCGGCTAGATGTCGGTTACCCGACGGCCAGGTAAGTGTGAAATAAGCCTAACCTGCTCTCTTGTAGCCTTATGTACAAGTTACTACTAGTTAACTATTAAAAGACATAATATCATGTCAATAAACATCCTTAGTTTCTTCATTTCTGTGGCTCATTATTCTAATTCAAAAAATAAATTTCTTTCTATCCTAATAAATGGAAGTCTTATCATAAATTTATGTGCTTACTTAATCTACTTAACAGATGAAAACAAGGTTTTAAAATTTAGCATTAATGTCTCATTGACAAACTAAACTACCTAAAATATTATTAACAACCTAATAAAATACGACTCAATACAAATAATTTGTTTTAGTTACACCACAGTGGTAAAATACGCAATGTTTTGAGGAAGTACAAGATTCAAAAATGTGTATACACAGCATATTCAAATGGGAAGGAAATCCATTGTAGTCAAAATCTACTAATATTAGCCTAGAATACAATATAATGTACTCAAACAATTTCTTAGAATTATATTATTGTGCATACAAACCGAATTCTTTAATAATCCATTATTATTTCACAACGAACGACAACAAACTTACAGCCACACTTTTTTAGTATGAGAAAGTGACATGAACTATCTTCTTATAGCTGCAGACGTTTACTTCAACTGGCCAACACGAAGGCAGATGATCACTTTACAATTAAGATGAACACCATTTTAAGCAACAAATTTAATCTAAATTCATAACTGCCTAAATTGGAATGCAATTTGTATTTCATAAAAATACAAATTTTGAGACATTAAATAACACTTTCCACTCAAACAACTAAAACGTGTCTACAATTAATTTAACTTTCATTACAATTAATAGAATACAATTGCATGATTATTCTGTTTCAAAACTAAATATAAGTAATAAATAAATGTTTTAAAAGTTCTTCGGTACTAACCATCTAAAAGTTCTTCAACAGCTGTTCGAACGCCTTTGTCGAAAGCCCTTGCATCTGCAGCTGTTTGAAAGGTTAGGCCAAACTTTTTATCTCCGGTTTTCCAATGATGAAACGTTGGCATTACTTTATTGTATTCAAAGTCTTTTTTTATCACGCAACTCAAAACCACCTGCGCACCAGAAAATAAGGCAGTAAACAAATTATTCATGTAAAATTTACGAAGTTATTAGCTCAAGAAACAAAAATGTTCAGTAACGAAAGGAAAAGGTTTAGCTTTAGGCCTACATAAAAAGTAGTACAAATTTTTTGTAATTTTTTTCATAAATGTAAAAAGTTTCGTAATTTTGTTCTAAATAGAACTGTATAAAAATATTTATCAATTTCAAATTTCTTATTTTGAAAACACCAGTTTTTATGTTTCTACTACAAGACTGCAACAATACTAGGCTTAGTTTGAACAGTAATTTAGGAATATATCCATTGCATAAAATTTAATATTATTATAAGAAGGTGTAGAGAATAAATCAAAGAATTGAACTGTATACATGTAAATTATTATTTCATGAAAGTATTTGACTTAGCTTTATTTGAATCACAAAGTGAGATGAAACAAATGAAATGTCGGGCAGATATAGGGAATACAAAAAATGACCGTCGAAGAGCGCGGGAAACAGCCTTGCTTTGCAATCTTAAGCAGTGGTTTGAATTCTACGCAAGTCTGTACTTTTCACTGCTGTTTGAATAACATCTAACCAGTCAAATCAAGTTTATTTTACACCAAACGAAAGATCGAAGTTTTTCCTACAAAATGATGTAAAGATATAAATACTTCAAAGAATTGTAGGCGTTATCTCGAATGAAAAATGTGCTGTTTCATTGGTTTAAAACTGTCCAATTGCAAGGGTTTACAGAAACCTTTGTACTTTCAAAAATACAAGAGTGACTTCTGATTGGAAGGCAGTTTTAGAAAGATAAAATCTTGACGAATCCAATGGTATTTTTATATTATTGGTCAAAATATTTCTGTTGAGCACCATTGAGCTTTAGAGACGTGGGAAAGTTGAGTACAATTGCTTTGTGATTCGCAGCAACAAGTTTACAGAAAACTACAGTTTTAAAATGATGATTACAGATGTAAATATACGTTTGAGAAAACATGTGTAAAAACAAAAATTAAGGTTTAAATCATTTCCTTTCCAACGGTTTTTGATTTATTGCGATTCGATGATTTTTAGTTGGTGAAATATTAAATACAAGTAGATTTGTCAAAGTTGACCTATTTCAAGTGCCTCCCCCCACAAGTGCTCAAATTGAGCAGTCTGACAGTACAAGGGTTAACTGAGGCAAATTTACAACAAAAAAACCTTTGTAAGTTAACTGAATTGATTTTGATAAAGAATTCATAGCTTGCGAGGATTTCTCAATAAGTGAATTTATAATAAAAACTTTTGCGTTAAATTGAACAGAAATAAAACAAAACAGTAGTTTGCCGTGTACATTCTGAAAACATTTCCGCTCCTTACCCAATGCAATAGTACAGGTGACGTTTAGCGGTCGTGTAGTATAGTGAATGACGAAGCGGTCTTGAGCCTCTATTTACACTCCCCTCCTCCCGGCATCGTAATTAGGACTGACCATCCTTTCCTACGACTTGTTTCTTCTTGCATGAATGCACTCGGTGTTTGTGAATGAAAGTGTCGTTATGAGTGGAAAGCAAAAGCGTGTTGTTTTATCTTTACATCAAAAATGGGAAGCAATTAAACTATGAGATGGAGGTGATTCAATAAGAAAAGTAGCAAATGATTTAGGTGTTGGGGAAGTGACTGTCGGAGATTGGAGACGAAATAGATCGGAAATTGAAAAGTGGGTCTCTCAACGGTATTCAAATAAAGAAGTGGCTAGACAATCAATTAAAAACTTCAGAGGCAATATTTTACAGAGGTTTTTATTACAGTAGCATACAGTATCCAATTTCTTTCATTTGAGTACATTATCAAACCTTCTTTGTTTATTTAAAACTATATTATTTAAAGCCAAATGAAATAGATTTTGAAGTAAGTATGGCTCCAAATCAGGCTGTAATGACGTCAATGATGCGGAAACTCGCACCTCATGGTTTTCTCATGGCCTACCGTATTATCCTAGTTTTTGGTTATCCGAGGTCTGCCCGGTCACAATTACCTAGGATAATCGAGGTTCTACAGTGTTGAGCACACATCCATTATTTAACAGCAAGGTTACAGTTTAATACATTACTGTAATTGTTGTGCAACATGTAGCCTACTCTCAATGTATAGTTTTTGTTCACTGTGCAGTTGTTCAGAAATACAAAATAAACAACAAACACTGTATGAGAACTGTTACATTGAAAAGAAACATCAAATCCAATACCTACTGTAACAACGAAGAATGAAGCATTAACTTCTACTATCACCTGACTTAACGCACCTTAATAACAACACATTATATAGCCTAGTATGAATTCCGGAGAATAAATAAATTGGGGAAGTGGGAGTTTGACTTGTGAGCCATGGGTTCCGTACGGCCATCAGTCCCGAAAGTTATACAGAAATGATACTATCAGACTTGCCAGCTTTTAATTTTGCCAAATACGGAGATTTTTAGTGATACAATTTATTTTGTATCCTAACGATATTTTATTCATCAAGTGATAAACAGTTAATCATACATGCAATATATAGTTTTAAAATATACAATTAGGTCTGTGTAAATATATTTTTAAATAGCCACTTCACTTACCATACAAACTATGCCAATTGTGTGCTGCTGCAATTACTTAGTTATTCACATAAGTTTTAGTCTCTATTAAACATTATTTGTCTTTAGATGAAATACACACACATACAAAAAAAGTCTATTCACAAGTTTTTAAAGTAGCCTACACAGTTTTTAACAAAAATCTATTTACAAAATAAAAACTATTTATATTTACACACTGCAGAACTTAGAAATTCTCTAAAATTGCACTGTTGATGCAGATTTAGCTTTTTTTAAAAAATTATCATCAAAGATCTGCTCATAGCATAGACCCTGCTGCATGGATTTTGCTGTTAGGATTTTTTCCAGAGAATTCATCACTTAAATTAGATCTAAACTGGGTTCATGTTTTAGTCACCATACTAAATATGCGTTCACACTCAGCATTATTATGTGGAATAATTAGAATATTTAACATTAGTAATGAAATAATTTTGAATTTGAATAGGCCATCAGCATTCTTAATTTTACTAATCAAACTCCATTGTGTGTCTAACCTTTCATTATTTACAATTTTACTTAAATCTTCCAGTTGCAAGTTGCAGAATTCAGACTGAAGTATATCAATTGCTAAATTTCTATCTTCTCCATTCAATAAAATTGGAAATTTATCAATGAAAAATAACACACTTCGAAAGGACGAATCTCTAATTGATGAAAGATTTGCAACTCTGGCATGCAGCAAAATATCATTATTTATTGGAAACTTGTGAATGATGTAGTCACATACTTTAATTAAATAATTGCGAACAGAATCATAAAAATATTTTTGTCTGCATCCTTAACCAGTTTTAGTGATTCAACAGTCTTACTTCCTATGACTAAATCAATATCTGTTTTTTATTTCTCTTTTGAATGATATTCAACTTTAAATATTGATGAAGTTGACATAATGGCTGAAGGCTTAACAAATTTTGACAACAATTTCTTAAATAAATCTGAAAATAGAATGGAGTAAATGGATTTGTGGTTCTCTAGACTGCAATGTAGTATTTGGTGTTTCAAAGATTGGCAGAATATATTGAAGAAAGAAGCAAACAGAATGATTTAAATTAGATGACATAAACATAAATATTCTCTCTTCTCTAGACAAATTTATACTAGGTCTGCTACTTGAGGAATCACTTTTTATTAGGCCTATTTGTTTCTTGTTTATTTTAACATTTTTTACTAAATTTACATCTTTTTCAGTAGCTTTGTTTTGAGAGTGCTTTAAATTTGGAATTTTTTAATTGTCTAAATTGCATGATGGTTTTGGTTTATTAACCTCTTCTTTAAAAAAACTGGTAAGAGGTGCCCATTGTTCCAGGATTCAACTTAAACATTTACCTAGTGATAACCACCGAGTCGAAACATGTTTAATAATTTTTTTTATATCTGTATCATGTAATTTTTGAAATCTTATTAAACTCTCCTTCCTTTTTGAGCTCTTTTGGAGATAATAATAAATGTCGATAATAAAATCTTCTGAATTTATTGGTAAAGCAACAGCTCCTTTTTCAGCTGCTAAATTCATCAAATGGCATGAACAACCCATTATAATTAAATTTGTTATATCATCTTTTAAAAATTTGGCTACACCACTTTTTTTGCCTATCATCACTGGAGCATTATCGGCACTAAACGCAATGCAGTTGTTTAACGGTACATTTTCAACTTTTAATTTATCAAAAGAAGTTGTGAAATTCTATATCCTGTAGCATCACCGGTTAGGTTAGGCACAGACAATAAACCATATTTAATTTGAAACTCATCCTCTAATGAATCTAAATAAGTAACTACAATGGGGTAAAGTTTTGAATCGTTCTGGTTGCTACCGTCGGTAGAAATACAAAATGGTTATCTTTTAATTATATTTAAGATTGTATCAACATGTTTCGTTGATATTTCTCGAATTATGGCAGTTGTTTTTGTGCGAGCACAGGCATATTTTTTAGCGATTTCACTATCGGGAAACATTTTGCGAAATAGGGCACCCGCATGATCGAAACTGCTTATAGAAATGTTATGTTCTAAAAGAAAATGTGTAAAATAGCATTCTGCTTTTATATCGTTTTTTTCTTTTTTAGTACTGAAATCAAGTTTGGTATTCTTCTCAATGGAATTGGCACAAGTCTTGTGTTTTTCGGTACTCATATGTTTCACGATGTCTCGTCGACCTCCATGTGCAACAGAAAAATCACACTGACAAACACTGCAAAAGGAGTAAATATTGCCTTTTCTCGAATGTAGAAATGACGGAAACTCTTCGGCAAAAGATTTTTTTAAAACACAATCGTATTTTCTTTTAGACATTACACACACAACAAATTAACAAAAATAACTTGTATTTAACAGTACACCAAAAACTTCAAACACTTTCACTTTGTTGTTGACACAATGAAACTCACGTTCTAAACTTCTAACGTATACTATAACTGTTGAGTGTTGACTGAAGGACAAAGGACGTTAAGGAAGATGTACCGTTATATTTCAGTTGTAGGCCTATCTGTGACTAGTGAAAGTGACCTACGAATAGACACGACATCTAACGAATTCAATCCATACGACAGCTAATGGTTGACCTTGATAAAAATAACACACGCGTTTACTTTTACTTAACAAACGAAACAATTGCCTAAATATTTTACTGGGCAAATGTCTACATTACATGCATTAAACTAAAAATCTTTCATAATTTTTTCTACTGATATTTATTGTTAATGCCGAATTGGGTTAAAATACGGAGAAACTAATTGCAAATACGGAACACAGGAGATTTAATTTAAAATACGGAGTCTCCGTCCTAAATACAGAGAACTGGCAAGTCTGTACTATTAACAACAATGCATCAATACGTCATTTACTCAATACTCTAAACTAACCAATAACCAAGCAGGAATATTTGTATTGGCAATGGAGACCAGTGACTACCTCCAAACACAGTACCAATGTACATCACATGAAAAGAAAACATATTTTTCATTGGTTTTCCTGAAATTTGGATCTGCTCTATGCCTAGTTTTTCTGAAAACTCCTCCCTTGTTACACCTACGGTTAAAATGTAAACCGTAGCATAACAATTTAATATATATATATATATATATTAAAAATTAGGGCTGTTTATGATTTGTGGTTTCTTTGTTAACTATAAAATTTTAGTTAAAAATGTATAATGTATTTCTCCAACCTTATAGATTAAAAAGACGTTCTCCAGGTACCGTAATCAAAATTGAAACAATATTAGAAATATATTTCACGTCAAAACAATAACACGCATAACACGTACACAAACATTATACCGGTACTGTGATCAATATTTTAAAATTAAACACGACGTTTCGCAAATTTTTTTAACACTTTAGCATCTTCAGGTTTAAAAACCTAAGTCCTACGATGGTAGCAGACGCCTACACCTCTCAGAGTGCCTAACACTGGTTAACTGAGGGCTCAGTTGAAGGAAATTGTTTACAATTTACCATGCCAATGTGGCGTGTCGAATGTGGGACAAACATCTTGTCCTTCTAAAAAAACAGGTTTCAGAGCATAAGAACTGCATTTCGGATTAACTGGTGATGTTAATCGCTCCAAGATTGCTGAGTATTTTATAGCTAACAACCATGCTATCTGTTGGGACAACTTAAAGAGTCCATTTTACTTAAAGAGAATAATTGGAGAAAAAGGGTTTCTAAAAGAAACAGCGATTATGTCTGTAAGAAGGAACTGTTTTTCTCAGCCTAGTTAAACCATTAGTGTGGTGTATTTACCCTTAATTTGAAATGAAGCAAATAGACTTTTTGACAGGCCTATTAAGGAAATTGATAACTTAAACGTGGTGGGAGTTTTTGCTCGTCATGACCTTTTACCGAGCCCTCAGTCAACCAGTATTAGGCTCTCTGAGAGGCGGCCACTACCATCGTAGGACTTAGTTTTTTTAAACCTGAAGGCGCAAATGTTAAAATTTTTCGTGAAAAGTCGTGTATAATTTAAAAATATCGTTTACAGTATTGTGTATAGTGTTTGTGCATGTGTTGAGTGTGATATTGTTTTGACGTGAAATACATTTCTAATATTGTTTTTTTATTTCGACTACGGTACCTGGAGAACGTCTTTTAAATCTGCAAGGTGGGTGAAATCCATTATAAATTTTTAACTATCATATACCCCATTTATAATGTCTTTCAAAATAAAAATATAAAATTTAATTTGTTCTTTTTCTCTCGCTCCATTTGAATTTATTTGTAAGGGGTTTTTTAATTACTTATTAAATAGAGTTGTATGACCTTGACTCTCTGTATTAGGCTATACAAATATAAAAAACAGATTTCAAAGTATTGATGTATATAATATAATAGTACAGTACCTTATACTGTTCCGTCAGTAACCTCTTTTTGTTTATTTATTGACGCGTTTCGGGATGTCAATCTCATCATCAGAATATCTCATGAATGGAGATCATCAAAACATCAAGTAAAATCACACACACACATAAAACAACAACACATTTAAAACACAGTTAATAAGTGTATACTTTATGGCTACCGGATGTCGATTGCCTGTCTTCTATTGGTGCGCAAGACCTGCAACAACTGAGATAAAATCTACATTGGCTAAACAGGAAAAGCGTTTAAGGTATATTTTTTAAAGAGCACCTGCCAAAAAAGAAAGTTTCGGATCTAACTAGTTCAATTACGCACAACATTTAATTGATGAAAACCACAGTTACACGTAGAAACTTATAAAGATTTGTAGTAAAGGAAAATTTATCAATGCTGTGGAAGAGTTCGAAATTCATAAGACATTTAAAGTAGAACACAAAAATAATGAACACCAACTATTTTCACTCAAACACCCTATATACGACACAGCGATAACAATCGAGGAAGACCGTAGCAAATATAATTCCAAGTGCGCACAAATAACGGAGAGGCAGTCGACATCTGGTAGCCAGCCATAAGGTGTGTAAACCTATTAACTGTGTTTTAGATGTGTTGTTGGTTTAGGTGTGTGTTTTTATTTAATGTTTTGACGATCTCCATTCACGAGATATTCTGATGATGGGATAGACATCCCGAAACGTGTCAATAAATAAACAAAAAGAGGTCACTGACGGAACAATGTAAGGTACTGTACTATTATATTACAATTGAGAGACCTGGATACTGAAAAAAATGAATTTATTATGTATAATATTGCCTATACAGTCGACTGCCTCTAGTCTGGACTCGGGTGGTACGGATGACGAATAGTTCGGACGACTTCTTGGAAATTAGTTACCTGGGTTTCTCTCGGCAGAAATCGACAGGAATGAACGTGTCTGTTTATTTCCGGCCTAACTAAAGAAAAAAATGGCATGGGAATTTTGACTTTTGCTGAGAAGGAGGGCAGCACTGGAACTGACAACAGAACTACATATGTCGAGCAATAGGCTGTCACATAAGCTGTTGATGTTATGTTTATGAGGAAATGGCGTGATTATGCGTTTAAAAAAGCAGAAGAAAATAACAGATTTCTTTGAATATTGTAAATTAAGCTTTTCATCATGCTTAGCCTCACTTATTAATTTTGAACAATTTTATGAATCTAAAATATGTGTTTCAAGTTGTCTAGTGTCACGTTTGTTTATGAAAGGTTTAAAACAAAAAAATACAACTTGATTATTGCTATTTTATTATGTTTAAAAGTAGGCCTAATACTTAAGTGGTACCGGTACATACAAAGTTAAATGTTATGTTTAGTTAATTCCAATTCAATTGCCGAATTACCTACCACAGTCACTACTGAAAATATTACGAAACACTATAAATATAATACTTAATAACCCTCCGATGGTTCACTACATTGCCTCTTAAACGATTGCGACGGAAAAAATCACTATATAAATTTACTTCACAGTAATAAACAACCGCCCTAGACCATTTGATACTTATAAACTGACGCGATCGAAAACTCGAAACGAAAGATATGAGATATAACAGATAACAGTATACCCCATCTACACAACGAAAAAGGAAACAAATGAGTCATAGGACGACCTTTGTTCCCATTATATCTTTATCTATTTTTCCCCAAAATAATTATACAGGGTGAGTTTCTACTGACACCATTAACTTCGCCAGTGTGTTCTACTCACTAAATGGAATAAAAAAGTTCATATGGACCCATGTCCGATTCTTAACCGTTTGGCTCTAGTCGGGTATTATGTGTTTTTTCAAAATCATGCTATTTTGCCTCACTATTTGTTTGATAAAAATAAAACTAATCAACGTACCGAATTGCAATTAAAACCATTAGAACAAGAATTAAATTTGCTATAAAACCAAGGTTTTTATGTAATTATTTGTCAATAATAATGCCTTTAAAAATTGGAAACAAAATAAGAAGTTGGGTAAGTAAATGTTTTAGGTTACATTTCAAGACCCTTTTTTACTACTTAAATTGAACGTAAGGCAATATCAAATAAAATTAAAAATTTCCTCATTTAATAACCTTTAAAATGATGTACAAATGTTAAGTTTTATGATTAGGTATGACAGTAAAAACTCTAAGAAACTGGAATAAAACACGTTTTACTGATTTGGTTTTAACAAAGAAATGTACTGAAATGATGTACTTATTTGTTTTACGAAATCAGCTGTAACTTGGTATTAGTTGAAATCAGCTGTAATAATGGTATTATAATTTATCACCCAGTCTGAATCAGCTGTTGTTAATACTACATTGTTGTAATAATTAATCCAGTCATCATTTAATATGCACGTCAAACTGAACGTGTTTGAGATGCACGTAGTGTTTGAGATACACAATATCTTTGTGTTGTAAGATATGCATTTTGTGATATGGATCATTTAACAGATTTAGAATATGCTGATATGCATTTCGTATACGGCTTTTGCTCCGGTAATGCGGCTGAAAGCCGTCGCGAGTACAATCGTCGTTTTCCTAAGAGAAGGATTCCTGATGTCAGAACCTTCACCAGGGTACATCAGAGTTTGTGTGAAAATGGGCAGTTTAATACTAAAGGTCGCTTAGTTTGCAATTTCATGCAAGATGTTGCAGTAGAAGAAGCTGTGCTAGACCAAGTAGAAGAAGATCCGCGGACAAGTACAAGAACTGTGGCCAGTGAATTGGGCGTATCGAAGACACATGTATCAAAACTACTTCGTAAAGAAGGACTGCATCCGTACCATTTCATCTGCGTTCAGACTCTTGAACCGAGATATTCCCCTCAAAGACTTCACTTTTGCGTTGGATTAGACACAAAGATCGTGGCGACTTTCTTAAGACAATTTTGTGGACGGATGAATCGTCATTTAATCGAGATGGAGTTTTTAACTTCCACAACGAGCATCATTATACAGTTGAAAATCCGCATATGGCTCGCGAATCATGCAGTCAGACAAGGTTCAAAGTAAACGTATGGATCGGGCTTTGATTATGCGCATCATCTACCAAGCAGACGGTGCACCTCCACACTTCAGCAACGCAGTTCGAGAGTACCTTAGCAACCGTTTTTAGATGTGGATCGGAAGAGGTGGAACCGTTGCTTGGCCACCACAGTCACCTGACCTCACTCCTATAGACTACTACGTTTAGGGCTTCCTCAAAAAAGAAGTCTACCGCACCCCAGTGCACACAGCTGAGGAAGTAAGAAATAGGATTGTGAGGGCTGCTGCTCGTCTGCGCATTAACATCAACTTAAGGCGAGTGTGAGAGAACTGCGAAAACGAGTCCAGGCATGCATTAGAGCGGATGGTGGCCATTTTGAAAACTTTCTTAAGTAGAATAGTTTGTAACCTTGTTTTGTTGTAGAATCTTGGTTTATAATTTATTTGAATTTCTTTGTTTAAACCAAATCAGTAAAACGTCCATCCATATCACAGAATGAATATCTTACAACACAAATGCCTAGTTCAGTTTGACGTGAAAATTAAATGATGACTCAATTAATTATTAAAACAATGTAGTATTAAGAACAGCTGATTCAGACTGGGTGATAAATTATAATACCTTTTTAACAGCTGATTTCAACCAATACCAAGTTACAGCTGATTTCATAAAACAAATAAGTACATCATTTCAGTACATTTCTTTGTTAAAACCGAATCAGTAAAACGTGTTTTATTCCAGTTTCTTAGAGTTTTTACTGTCATACCTAATCGTAAAACTTAACATTAGTACATCATTTTAAAGGTTATTAAATGGGGAAGTTTTTAATTTCATTTGATATTGCCTTACGTTTAATTTAAGTAGTAAAAAAGGGTCTTGAAATGTAACCTAAAACATTTACTTACCCAACTTCTTATTTTATTTCCAATTTTTAAAGGCATTATTATTGACAAATCATTACAAAAAACCTTGGTTTTATAGCAAATTTAATTCTTGTTCTAATGGTTTTAATTGCAATTCGGTACGTTGATTAGTTTTATTTTTATCAAACAAATAGTGAGGCAAAATAGCATGATTTTGAAAAAACACAAAATACGCGACTACAGCCAAACGGTTGAGAATCGGACATGGGTCCATATGAACTTTTTTATTCCATTTAGTGAGTAGAAGACACTGGCGAAGTTAATGGTGTCAGTAGAAACTCACCCTGTATTTTCCTTATTTTTAGTCGAATTTTCCCCAGCCGAAATTTTCCCAGCTCAGTCAAACTTTTCCCCGGACCTCGTACGGGCGATCGGACATATTCTGCAGGCCTGCTTGCAAGTACACACAATATCTTAATAGACACAATAGAAAATAGCAAGCCTGTTAACAAAAAAAAAAAAAAAAAAAAAAAAAAAAGGATATATTAGGCATATCACAACATATTAGGGTCTTCTTATGACTAGCAAGATGGCGTCCAATTTAAACGATCTCGTAAGTTGTTTTGTAGTCGCTATTTTCCTAGACTACTGGATCTTTACTCGTAGAAGGGTTCCTACCAACTACTCAGGTAAAACAAATTGCTCTAGACAACTACTAAATCCCCTCTTTTATAATGTAAAGTAAATGGGACATTTGCGGTTAAAACCGCACCCAGTTACAGGGAAGAACATGTTTTGAGGGTTTAACGCTCAGCACTGAACGTGTTACAGATTGTTGTATATCTTTTAAATATTATCTTAAACTTTTGTTTGATAACTGCGACCTTTAGAACAAGAGGTAAATAAATTTGTTTAATACTGGGCTTAGGCTATACAAACTTAGAAATAAATAAAAGGTAACTTTGAAATCTACTTTTATGCCTGTAGGCTGAGACTGAAGGGATTTTTTATTTGTACAAACCAAAGTTTAAACATGCAATGCATGAAGTACTGTGTACAGCAAAATCTCCATGCATGGATATATTTTTTTCTTTTTTACAAAAACGATTCATTTTGGAAAACCATTAAACGATGAAGAAGGATCTGTCTTCTAACTTAGAAACTCACCGATTGATCTGATATTCTTTTTCCAAATATAAGGTATTCATGTTTGTTATCTTCAGGGATGGAATCAGAGGGCACACCACGTTTTCTGACAGACACATTGGAGAGGCCACCCCCACCCATAGGCACCCAACCTCCTGTGCTGTCATCCCTTGTCATCACCTGTGCTCGCACTCGGACCAGATAGTTCCCACTAAACAGAACAATTTAATTTAGTGCCTCAACTTATTTTTAGTACAGTTACTGTAATTTCAGTAAATTTTGTTTAAACACTATTTTACTAATCAATTTTTTGTTAAAATACTCCTGCACAAGTTAAGCAAGAAATAACAAATATCATTGAAAATAAATCAGTAGCCAGTAGGCCTACCAGAAAAAAAATAAATCACTAAAGCATTTTTACTTTTTGTAATTATTTCATAGGGTAGATCCTAAGTCTGCAAATACATAATACTTAATACATAATACATGTTACTTTGAAAAACTACAGACATCTATTTAGTATCAAATTCTGTTTTGGATTCTCAGCACTACTATTTTATTCAGAACAAATCATTGAAAGTGAATCATATAGAGTGAACAATAAATAAAGTAGAACACATTCTACTTTTTGATCACTCTAGATGAATCAAGGTTAATAAAAATTAAAATGAACCGTGTAAACATATAGGCCTATTTGATGCATTATAATAAATGCATACACTTACTGTCTACAAATATTTAAACACATTTGTTTGGAAAATCTTGTTCTCAGTGACTGCGAACAAGTTTGTATTTTATATAATATAGAATTAATAACAACAAAATTAAAGGCTAGACCCACTGAACCAATATAGCCAATATAAAATATTTGTAAAAGAAGGCAATTTGAAACTATATTTAAGCCTAAAATATGTTTTAACTAAATTAATTAAATTAATTTGATAAAAGAAGGAACGTTTCTGTAGCACGTATTAAGAAATATTAACAAAGAACAGTTTTACAATAGTGCAAAAAATATTATAAACCTTCATATAGTCCACAAGTCTAGAGATATAATAAATGGTTTATCATAATAAATTATCACAATATTTTTTCTTTACCAAAGATATTTTTTTACATAGCCGAAATCAGCCTTAATAAACCTCTAAAAAGGCATTCATATTCCACCAGCAGGCAGAATTTTTTTTAAATCACCTTTTTTCAACAAAATAGACCGATATTTTCAAGGTAACTTCTCTTATGGGTTATGACGGTCATTTTTGTCTATGAGCATACAAAAATTTGAGTTTGCAGATGTTTATGAAAAATGTAATATCACAATATCACTAGATTGGTTTATCATAGAAATTTTAAATAAAAACTATTATTTTCTTTAATAATAATAAGATTACCTTGTTAGGTCCGTCACGTGACTTCTAGTCGTTGTATTCCTTACGACATGTTTCGGAGCCGAAACTCCATTATCAAGTTAAAATCACTCCTAAGAGATCGTCGCACATTAAAATAAATAAAACATATACACACATACA
>JAGFPH010000005.1:1170760-1200493 GCA_018207615.1 Philaenus spumarius
ATGTGTGTATATGTTTTATTTATTTTAATGTGCGACGATCTCTTCGGAGTGATTTTAACTTGATAATGGAGTTTCGGCTCCGAAACATGTCGTAAGGAATACAACGACTAGAAGTCACGTGACGGACCTAACAAGGTAATCTTATTATTATTAATTATAATAGTGACTTGGTACCACAAACATGCTAATCAAATTATTTTCTTCATATGTTGCTTGATAATATTTGTCATCTGCAACAATAGTCTAAAATTTTATCTTACAAGTGAAAATCCCACCTTAAGTTTAATGTTTGCAACAAACAAAAAACTGAATGTTAATCTGTAGCTACTGTATTCACATTGTTATGCTATATGGAATGAAATGTGTTTAGGCCTATATTAAGTTTTGCTTATAATATGAAGTTATTTTCAGTTTTAACTTGATCCTATCTACATAGCCATAGCTACTGTAGGTAGATCAAATTCTCTGCTTCCCACTGGTCTGTATTAAAAATGAGGAGCTAAAAAGAGCTCCCCAAGCAACTAAATAGCCTACACTCATGAATCTATAATCCATAAATAATGTCAATGACAGTATATTATAATGGTTTTCTTAAATATCTACAGTTAAGAAACCTATGGCAAATGATTTTACAAGTTAAATAACAACTTCTAATAAAAAAAGACCAAAATAAATATAACTATTAAATTACCTGTAGTTGAATTGTTCAACTGCTTTGGCCAATATAAGGTATTTATTTACTTTAACTTGTCAACCAAAACTACTATAAATACACAAACCTGAACTTTTTTCTCAATAAATATAATATTTATACACTTCACTGATACCGGGAAACCAATATTTAACCATCTTCAACACTTACAACATTAAAAACTTTCAAATCAAAAGTTCGCTATGGAAATTTACATTGTAAAGTGCCAGTATTGTCCATTTGGCAACGTTGATGAAATTCCATTTTAAATACGCAGTTATACTGTAGTTTCTATTGTTCGATGTTATTGTTTTCGTAATTTACGTTTTGTTACATTATTTTCAAATATTCTTGCTTTGTGGATACTTTTGGGGTTAATATAGGGTGGAACTTTACTATTCGACTCTAGGCTAACCTAGAGCTAACAGAAATACAAAAATAATAATTTAAAAAATACCTAAAAGGTTCTGACCTAACCTATTTAGTCACAGTATGTTTACCTGTATTCAACATTTAACAGTTGTACCATCCTCAAAGGGAACAAACAAAATGGAAAGCGTACTGAGTCAAAAATGGGGTGGTACATACATAAAAAAAAAAACAAAGATGATAAATCCTTCTAAGAATAATAATCTGTAGCCTTACCTTATTTTGGAAAGTTATTTAAGAAACACCTGAATTAGCTATTCACAGGAAATACCAAACAAATACAATTCACTTAATAAACAATTTGTTTATTAAAATATTATTTTAAATTAAAATACAAAAGATTATACGCCCTTAAATAATAAAAATCTTAAATTGACATGCCCTTAAGTACAATTGATTTTCAAAGAAAATATTTACAATATATATATTAATTAATTATGTTCAAAAGAAAAAACCCTCCCCAAAATAAAATAAGAAAAACCCTCCCTGTTTACAATTAAAAAAAATACAAAATTACGAACTAGTAGTGTTTACAAATTTACAAAATTGAATACATTCACCATGGATTTGATAATAATTTTATATCTATGGCCAAACTTAATACTAGGTAAAAATTAATTAATAAAAAAAAATTATGAGACGTCTCTCTAATAAAAAAAGGTATGTAAATTTTCTAATATAGAGCCCTTAGGGCTAAGGTCCGAAATATGCTATAGCTGCACCTCCCAATTATTATTACAAAAATATTATTGTAGCCTTTTTCAACTATGTAAGCCTTTATTAATTTGATATCATTTTTAAAGCAACAGACAGTTCAAAATTTTAGCAACACTCAGAAATGTTTTCACAATGGCTGGTTGTTATTGTTCGAAGATGGAAGACAAAACTTGTAGGATGTTAAACCCATGTGATACTTAAACCAGTGATGTTCACTGGTAGAAGATAGATGGATATCTTAGCCGGTAGACATGTTTTGTAACGAAATAGGCCTTAGACAAGGTCGGACAGATTTGCCTTGAAACGCCATAAAAACACTTCACAAGAATAACTTTAAACAACTCACGAACGCATATTAATAAAACTTGCTTACAGATGGTTAAATTTAGCAAGTCGGTTTTACATTTAAATAAATTCGGTTCAGACTAAGAGTTGATCGTGTTGTCACTTTCATCTGACATGGTCAAGGCTACGGCAGAAGGATGAATAAGCAAAAAAAAGACCGGCTGCCTGCCGGCTCAGCAGGCAGGGAACAGCTGTTGAGTGGCAGACTGGTCTTACATACAATGTTGCCAACATGAATTGGCCTTGGCGCGCGAATTCAAAAGTTACTAGTTTTTAGATTTACGTTTCTACAAACGCTACACAGTAGAATGTAAAACAACGTCGTTGTCTGAAAAAATATTAGGCTAGAGTCGAATAGTAAAGTTACGCCTTAATATAGTTTAGTTTATTTAATTCTTATGTGTTTGGTGTATGTGAAGTGATTTATTTTGTTATAATTACGTGAAATATTGCGGAAAAGTCGAAACTTAACCTATATAATTTCAACTTTTATTTCTTTCATAACTCCTACAAATATTATTTCCCGGGAAAATTTTTGTTGTTTTTACAATCAGTTAGATGTGTTCTTTCATATTATATCAAATTCCCTTAGAAATCGACAGACAAGTTAAAGTAAATTTTTACCAAATATAAACTACATTTACACCAGGAACCAAATGAAAATATGTAGCCTATAGCATTCTTGTTAGTAACAAAAATTACATGTTAAATTAGTTACTTAGTGTAAACAAAGCTTTAGAATATTATAAAATAGTAAACTACAAGCCAGTCTCACGTAGGTTGGGAAAATGAGGGGAGCTCACGTAGGTTGGGAAAATGAGGGGAGCTAATTTCGATGCCTTTACACCAGTGTAAATACGGCTTTAAATATAGAATTCAGCAAACTTTTAGTAGCCTATATTTAGCCTATATAGTAGCCTATAACTTGTTGCATCATCTGACTTAGCCTACGGTATTTGTTTTAGGAAAGTAAGAAATGTTATCAACTTAGGTATGTATATATTCATATAAACTGGAAACAAATTGTGACTGGAGTCAGAAAACTAGTTTCTCACTTTTATAGGTAGCAACTAAGTTAAATCATGATAGCTAAAGTGGTACCGTATACTAAAAAATCGTTATTTTTTATTTAAGCCTAATTTTACTATAGCAAAACCTTAAATAACCTAAAATATATTAGGTGTAAAATATTGGTTGCCTATTCAATTGGCAAGACCCATAATTGTTTACTTTTATTAAATTACTCTGTGGGTAACTAAGATGTTGCTTAGTATCTCAATGCACAAAAATCTTTTAATAAACATGTTTTTTAACTTTTTATAGGCCTACACAAAGTAAAAAGGAATGAAATTTTTATTTTAGGAGTTAATTCTAAATAACTAGGCTATATGCAGGGCTATCCATGTAAGCCTTATTAGGCTATGGCACAAATTGTTTATAGGCCTAGGCCTAGGCTAGTTAAAACCTCTGCTGATGTTATACTAAAAATATATAATTGGTCAAGAACATATATTTATCATAGTTAAAAAACCATTATAGTTTAGGCCTACATTTAATTTTTCAAGACAGCTTTAGTTTCAATGATATAATAGATGTAAACATGCAGAAGACAAAGTAAGTTATGTTTGTGTTCCTAGACTGACATTTCATTCTACTAAATAGATAGGCCTATATCCCTAATTAAAAAGTGATATATAAGTGATTTTAATAAAATTATATCAAAGGAAACATTAAAAAAAGGATAAAATTATTTATTTCACTCTGTAATAGTTTTATAATTTGAATTGTAGAAAATAAGCTAGTGATCTTTGATGGTTGTTCTAGCCTATGATAAGCTAGTGCCAGCTGACAGAAACTTCTAAATGCGTTGGTACCAAAATCATTAATTTTCAAGATTTTGAGCAATACTCAGAGGATAAAAAAAGTAACATAATTTTATTAAAAGTGGTAAATAAGGTCCTAGTGACCCCTTAATGTCTAGGCCTAAGTAGGCTATGCCTACCATGACCTAGCCCCAATTTTGAAGAAAAGTATACGCCCATAAATCAACTATAAAAAGCACTGCACGAAACAATATTTACACTGTACTTACTCTTCAAAAGCCTCTGTCATTGTTCACTAAGTAAAATATCTTACTTTTGCCCCATTTTATTCTTTTCACCACCATTTTCGAGGCATATAAAATACATGGACCGAAACTTGCAAAGGCAGGAAGTAACCTCTAGACATGCGCTTACTGAAATCACGTACAGCGCATGACGAGACTGCTTACCGATTCAATGGAACAAAAAAATAGTCCATCGATTCATAAAAAACTTCATTTTATTAATGATTAATAAATGCTTTTCGTTTCAAACTGTATGGAATTAATTCATGTTCGTATCAACAATCGAACATACATTCTATTTGTCAATCAACTCTACCATACATCCGTGGCCCTTAAGTATTTCATTTCATTCCTTTGTTATTTCATTCATTTATGGTAAGACTAAACAGATTTGATTTGAAAACTAGCTAAATGGAATAGTTCAAAAGAGAATTTAATTCCAGAAATTAATATTTGCAAACAAACTGTTTTTTTTTTTTTTATAGACTAATTAATTTAATTTCATCGTTTGGAAGACAAGTTTACAAAATTTGGTTTTAAGTATAGGCTATTATTATTAGTTTTATTATTTGAAATGGTATTTACATAAATAATTGTGCATTATTATTTAGAAATTGTTGTTAGGTACAGAAGAATAATGTTAGTGAAAGCAAATAAGTTTTAAATAAACTTTTAAGCCACTTTTAAAAATATTTCACGATTTAAACAAATAATATTCTTAATATTTATGTGTAAATAGTGAAATTAACATGTTTATTGATATTAAAATAAAATTATTTGTTCAGTGCTATCGTTGAAGTAACGAAGTCTTTTGAGATTTATATGTATAAAGAAAAAGTTAATAGTTAAAAGAAAATAATATTATCTATAATTTAAACAAATATATACCTAGTTGTATTACTAGTTTTTTTCGTAAGTTATTTCAAATGCCACAATTTCTATAAAATAAAAATGTATATCTACAAAATTCAGTCATTGATTTGGGTTTTATGGAAATTGTAATCTATAATACAAATGTAAAATAAGATACATAGTGTTTGTGGCTAAATCTTGTTTGACATTGTATTAATGGTATAGTATTTCTAATTATTTTATATTAATATAATAATAAATAATGTTGTAATTTAAAGCTGCATTTAATTTGAATGCCTTTGACTGTTCAACTTGAGTACATTAAGGAAGGTACGATATTTTATATAATTAATTACGTAGTCGATTGAACTAATAATAATATCCATAAATTAATAGGTGAGACACATTTGAAAGAGTTTGTATCATAAATTTAAACTTCTTTGTAATGATACAGTCGTTGTTAGTGTAATGAGCCAGGGTAGTCTATTAAACAAAAAATCTATTATTAAGTCATGGTTTGGTAAATGAGTGGGGAAAATTCATGAATATTTTACAATCAATTAATTTATTGACTTCTAAGATTTGCTAGCATGGTGAAGTAAATAAAAATTAATTGTATTTGTATACAATAGTATAAAAGATTTAGCTTTTAGCGGGAGCATCTAAAGGATTTTATGAATGAAGAAAGAAACAATTCATCTGTCAAAAATAAGCTGTAGTTTATGGCGCTTATATATTTATTATAGTACATGAAACCAGAAGTAGTAGTCATACACTTGGGCTCAAGAATGAATAAGTAGTGCCTGTTAAAGGAATTGAATACAGTTTTTTAAACTTACAATTTCCTCAATATAATATTATACTGAACTTATAAACATTTTAAAACACAGATTAATATCAACAGTTTAACGATTAGGTTTAGAAGGAGAATACTGTAGACAATTTGATCTATCTGTGAAACTGTGGTAGAGATAAATAAACAAAATGTGTTGGAAAGGGGAGAGGTACTCTTGAGTTGGAAGTTGTGTGAACATTTATATTTTTGAACAATAATTTAGAAATCGAAAACATTATTAGACAATCATTAATATAGTAGTTATTATTAATAGATTTACAATGGGATATTTAGAAGATACTTTTATTATACTTATTACGCAGGTAAATTAAAAGGTTCAATGCGGCTTCAAGTTAGATATTATTACATTACATTATTACTGTATTAAAAAAATACCAATGAATTAAACTGGATTTACGCGAAGTGTATTTAAAAAGTAGAAAATATTTATCTTAATAATAGCGATTTTTCATCTGGAAGCTTAGATTAAAGGGATGTAAATTATCTGAAAATTGGTGACATGTCAGTGAAACATAACCTCACTAGACTAGATTAAGCTGGATGAAATTAAAAACTGGTGGGCGCAAATTTACATTCGACCCTAGTTTAACCTGTGGCAACAGAAATGCAAGGAGAATAATAATAAAAAAATAGCCTAAAGGTTCTAACCTATCGGTATAGTATTTAATCACAGTATGTTTACCTCATTGTATTCAACATTTAATAGTAGAATATAAAACGTCGTCTGCAAAAATATCAGCCTAGGGTCGAATAGTAAATTTACATCAACTTGGGTTATAACACATATTATGATCGTTTTAATAATAACATACCGTAGCAGTTTTTTTATACGTGTCTGATATTTTACATACTTATTTAATAACAGAAGGGCTTGCCTGTCAAATTCAATTTTACACTTTAAGAAAAACATTATTGTTGAATCGGAAAAATGTATACAGTTGACAAAATTGTTGTGTTTAGTATCTCAAATGAAGTTTATAGCTTACTTCAAGTTTTAATAAAACGTAATCCACTTTTTGTATATAAACAAGTTATAGTGCTATTTTCATATTTGTAACAGATTTGACAAATTAAAAAAAATACGATAGTTGGTCGTCGAAAAGTGTATAAGTTATTTACATTAATTTAGTTTGCTACATTCAAAAAAATGTGTAGGCCTAAGTGCCTTAAGAACGTAATATTACCTAAGAGGTGTAGCCTAAGTAATGCAAGTTCTAGGTCAGATCTTTGGTCATCAAATTATGATATTGCAATATACTTTGGCATGTTAGTCTTGCTAACGTCTTATTGTTGGCTACACATCTTTTTTCACAACAGAACACAAATCCTATATTCCTCAATATGGTTGTGAATATAAGGTGGGTGTAGTGAAAATTGTTATAATAAAGTCATACTGTGTATTAATATATAATGTTTTTTAGATAAAAAGTCAGTTATTTATATAAGTATTCTAATTCAAATAAAAAAGTCTCTACTTGGATATATAATTTATTTGCACAATAAATTGTAACCTCTCAAAAATTGAAAACAAGTTATCTTGGAACCTCTGTGGAAATGTGTGCAGCCTTCCTGAACATTGAAACTGATCTATTTATTCCTGAATAAGCCACCAAAATTTTTGTTATAATAAATAACCTTGTGCTTTTGCAGCAAGGGAGAGGTGATATTTGAAGACCAGAAGTAATTATGTTAATATTGATACTTGTTCGTAAACACCTTTATTTCTTGTTGAACCTTTTGTTCATGCATTGTCAAATCGGTAATAATTCATGTGAAATGATTGTATTTATATAATCTAATGCACGTCAAGAAATCACTAAACACTTTACAACACATCACATTTAAAAACATACAACACAAGCAAATGGGTTATAAATTTTTTGATAGGCGTAGGATAGTTCATCGTCACTCACGTGTACATGGGCCCTTTCTTGCATCAGTACTGATTAAAAAGGCGAAACATGCTTTATTGTTAAGTATAAATAGATATGAAAACATCATTGCAAGCGGTATTCAACAGGAAATTAATAGGCCCTACTATATATCTTGTCCAATGAGGCAAACGTAAATAAATCATTGATACCTGTGATTTGTAACTGTTAAAGTAGGCCTAAAGCTGCGGGCCTACTTTATAATTGTTTTTCCAGATTTCTACCACTCTAGTACCGGTAGCTCTGTTATTTTATTAGATATTCAGAATTTATTAATTTTGTTTTGTTTTAATACATTTATTTTTTTAAATTAATTTGCTGGAACTCTGTTAGCTAGTAAAATCCCCTATTTTCTCTACTGTTTACTTTGCCTAAACTTATCAGTGGTTTTAATTATTTGATATAAATATTGAAATATAAAAATTAAGTTATTATTTTTCAGGTGCTTTTCTTTATTGGAGGATGGGTATTTTTTGTAAAAAAGCTATTTCGAGATTATGAAGTACATCATAGACTTGTTCAGCTGATATTTTCAGTAACGTTCTCTCTATCATGTACAATGTTTGAATTGATAATATTTGAGATTATAGGAGTTCTAGATGCAAGGTAAGGACCAAATTAAAAAAATGGTTATTAATTTTTATTCAAAATCACTTTTGAAAAAGATCTAATAATAGGCCTATATAATAAGTTTGGCATGTAATATATTATTGCAATATTCACAGTCCCAGATTTTGTTTGTAAATGAAGTCCATTTTTGTGTCAATGAGTGTAGTGACACTTAAAATATTGTACCTTGATACAGATATTGTATGTTACAGATTTTCTATAAATAAAACAAACAGCGTGGATTAGATATTGCAAATTGTTCATAAATATTTCTGCCTTTAAATATAATAGGCCTACATTGAATTTACCCCTTCAGTAGTATTTTTCGGATTGGTGATCAAGTAGGCCTATATTTCTTGCCTGTGACATTTTGAATGATCAATATCTTAGTAATTTGATCATTTTAGAGGTCTATCTCTTTAATTCAAAGAAGTACAGACTTAAAGTGGACTTTTCTTAGTTCTATGTTATGTAGGCTATAGGAAAATGATTTAGAATCTGAAGCAATTGTATAAGAAAGAACCAATACTGTATTTACAATGGGTTAAGAACAACATTGCAGGAAATTTAGGCTAATATTATTTTAATATCCGAAGAGTTATAAATGGAATAATATTATGTTTGGTTGTAACCATTCCGAATACGGTATTGACTATTTATAGTAAACAATTATTATAAGATGCTAAGTCACAATAATTATTTTGTATAAATGGAACTTTTATCAAAACATGTAGAAAAAAATTAAATAAAAAAGTTGATCTTCCTTTATAATCAACTTTCTTTTAGAACTAGGAAATTAAATTTTTTAATAAGTCTGGAATTTTGTTAAATTTTTTATGTACTACAGCTTTCTTTTCCACCTCAAGTTGTACAGTTGTACTCAAGCTCACATATGAACAGGGTTTAAAGATAACATAGTTGTAACAAAAATATTCTTGTTGGCTAATTATTCGAAAACCAGTATCTCACAAATCATATTTTGTTCTTTTGGATTAGTTCCAGGTATCTACATTGGAACGTTGGGCTCTATCTCATATTATTCATGGTGATAGTCATCATACCTTTTTATATAAGTTACTTTATTTTAAGTAATGTACGCTTTGGTAAGTTATTACGACTATCTTATTTTAATAAGTGCATTGTTAGAGTTAAACACCATACAATATTTAGGAAAAGCATTTGAAAGTAATTAACTAGCATAAGTAAGAGTGACAATAGAAAGCCAAAGCCCTGTGGAGGGTAACAATAAGTTGCTGGTTAGAAAAATTCATTTTAAGATTAGATTTTTAAAACTGATTTAAAAATTGAAGTGTAATACTATTAAAATAAATATATTCTAGAATACTGATTGCATAATGCACAGTATTTTTTAATAATGAAAAACAATTAAGTTAGGTCAGTAGAGTAGCTGCACAATTTTCAAACTGAACGTTTTGTTTGTTATTAATGATCAGAATTTTTGTGTTTGCATGTGATCTGTGAACATAAACTAGTGTGTTGTAGGCACAATAAACAGGAATTTAAGTTTTATTTCATTTCAGCGAGCTTAACTTGGTTTTGTGCGTTCTACTGACAAAAATGTTTTTAAGTCCAAAGTTTAGGCACAAACTTATGTTGTTTGGAAGTTAAGGCTACAATTAGTGTTTTTAAACAAGTGAGAACCTTAGTTTTAAACTTAACACTATTTATTTTGTTATGATTTTCAGTTCAGCAAAAAATGATCCGCCCACTTACACTGGTTATTTGGTTTGTCTATATTTACTTGTTTTGGAAATTGGGCGACCCATTTCCAATACTGAGCCCAAAGCAAGGAATATTTTCAATTGAACAGGGTATCAGCAGAGTCGGTGTGATTGGAGTCACGGCGATGGCGTTGCTCTCTGGTTTTGGTGCTGTAAACTATCCGTACACATCCATGGCTTACTTCATGAGGTATTCTGGTAGGCTTCATTCGGATTTAGTTGATAAATATTACATTTAAGTCTCATTTTAATCAATAGCCTAAAAAGAGGAAGAAAATATAGACCAAACAGTAGACACACTTTAGGTAAATGTACGTACTCTAATAAACTGACCACAAATATAAACAGTGTATTCTTGTACGGATTTATTTGGAGTTATTTGCATAGACTTTTAATGTTAAATTTTTCTCTTTTATTATTTTTACTTTCTCCACCCTATACGTAGTAATATGGAGAAAGTATTGTTTTCGTAAAAATGTTCGAATTTGAATTTTCAGTTGAATTATCTGTTTTAGTGCTCCCAGAACCCCCAAAAATTGTTTAGTGCAATTATCTGTGTTGGTGCTCCCTGAACCCAAAAATATTTTTAGTGGAATTTTTTGTTTGGTGCTCCCTGAACCCAAAAAAGTGTTTTTAGAGTGGTGTCTGTCTGTCAGTCTGTCTGTATGTATACACGACCAGAGAGGACACTATTGGTCCGATTTTCATGAAATTTGGTATGTAGGTACTAAACCCTAATATCTCCAGGTGTTTTTTCATTTTTTGGAATTTTTAATTTTGAAGTGTAATTTACCCCTAAAAACCCATAAAAAACGTCAAAAATGCAAATTTCTCAAAAACGGCTCTAACGATTTTGATCAAATTTTCAGTATTTATAGTGCTTAAGATGCCAAAAAAAATGACACCACCCGCTTTTATCAAAACTTCGGCGTTTTATAATTATGGGGAAATGTTTAAAAATAAACAAGTTTGTGTTGTCAATCTAGCATCGCGGCAGCGGCCGCACGGGGTAGCACCACGGTAGCGAGCACGGCCAGTAATTCAAAGGTCGCGCGATCGAATCCCGCCTGGGACAATAATTTTTTTATACGATTACAATGGCACCAAACCATATCACTGAATATTCAACTTATCAAATGTAGGTCAGTGATACAAATAAACAAAACAAAGCCTAGCCTAATAACCCAGTAGGCCTATAGTAAATTACATGTTAAATCAGAGTCTAATCAAATCATAAAATGAACTGTAAACAATTAAAAGCCATGTTTAGAAACTATCCAATCAACCATATGTTAGAATATTGTGTGAAATTATTATTAGAATCTAAGTATCCATTTATGTAAAGAAAACAATCTTGTAACCTAAAATTCGACACCATAGCTTAGAATTTTCAATGTAAATAATAAACACAGATCACTAATCACAACAAACCACACATAAGAAATAATTATATTCATTTATTTATTAACTGAAGTGCATTAAACATATGAATTAATAAAATCCGTACGAATTGTACAATTCAATTTGCAGACGAAGGTTCTAGACCAAAACAATACGACGCCATGCTTGTTTATAATAAATTACGTATGACGTAATCGACTAGCGAATCAAAATATAAATGTGAATAAATATTTAACTTATTAGAACACAGTGGAGACCGACAAAATTATATCTATTAGGAATAATTAGACCTTAAAGTAATATTAGTTCAAGCCAAATGTGTTAGAAACAATTAGGATAATTAATATAAGCATTGTCTGTAATAACAGAAATCGTCAAATATGGCTGGCGCGCAAACCAAGTTGATTTTCAAAAGGTGACGCGATTTAAATAATTAAACTTATAGATAATGTTTTAGCATCAAAGTAACTATAAAAATTTGTATAATAAATAGACAGAAAGTGAATATTTACACCATGAACGATATAATTAATCCCTTTCAAAATGCTTGGAAAACACCGTACACTAAGTGGAACAACCAATGAGAACTTCAGAAATCGATAACTAGCGCCTGTGCATGCAGCGATTGCACGCGAACTAAAAACCGACGCGGTAGTTTGAGAAGCTTTTCAAAAGGACTCTAAAACAGAAGCCTGAAGAAACAAGATGTGAATTTGTAGCTAATAAGTTTTTGTGTTTTAAAGTGTGAATATATTCAAATTAATAGACTCAGTGACTCAAATTATAACAGATGTGGTATACCTGTTCTAATAATACATAAATTACAGCCATTCAATATATAATAGACTTTAAAAGAATCAAAAGAACTTTGAAACTTATTACAAATCAACTCCAAGCTTAATGATGCTATATTTCTTTGATAATTCTAACTTCTTTCAATTTATTCAGTATGCGATATAAACAATAGTCAATTCAAGTCCAGGCATGTTACCTACCCGAGATTAATTTAAATTTACAGACTTTATAATCAATCCACAGATATATTATTGAACTTTCAAATAGTCAAGAACATTTCTAATTAAACTGAGCTTCAGCCGATGGCAAAAATATTAATGAAACCCATGTAAATCAAATTTCTATTTATTGTATTCAACCAAGCCTATGTGTTTTAATTTCATTAGTAAATATCTTAAATATATTTATCATTACAATTACATATTTATAATAACAGTTCTATTATACGATTGACGTAGGTAGAGTATTATTTTTTTGTTTTGTTCTAAAAAGTAGTAAATAAAATGATTAAAAACAATATTATTTTGACTACAGTAAGTTGGGAGAAAGTTTGTGTCAGTTAACTGATACCGTTTATTAACTATGTATTCTCTTTTTGACAATATTGTTACTCTAATATTATAACATGTTTTCGTTACTAAATGTTTTAACCCTTTATTTATCTCCGGTTGTCCAGTAGTAATTACAATTCTGTTATTTTCATTAACGATGTCAGTTATTATGTTTTCAATTAGTTAGAATTTTGCGCCTGTTAATGGTCTTTGGTTTGCAGACACGTTACAACATCAGACCTACAAGCTATAGAAAAACGTTTGCTACAGACCATAGATATGATTCTTGTTAAAAAGAAAAGGATAGCTTTGGCAAAGAAAGGAGAACTCAACAACTCTGGAAGAGGTAAAAGTTTCAATGGGCAAGGCATATGGGGCCTTTTGAAAAATGTCACTTCTGGATCAACAGGCTCCACAGAAAGTATCCTTAAGTTGTAGCTATAGAAAGTTATGGACTTTTCTCTACATATAATTGTAAATACATAATCACTTCTAAGTCATTAAAAAAAAGTTTTTAACCCTAGAACTGGTGGCATTTTTACTCGGAACTGGAAGGCCGTTTTAGTGTAAAGTTTAGGCGCAAAGTTAAATAGTATTTTAAATACATACGAAGGGGTGGGTGGATAAAGGCGGTAAGTCACATTTTCAATGTTTTGAGATAAATGGCTTCAAAGTTTTTTAACTGGAGGTTTTACATTTATAATGGATTTTTAAAAACATTTATTGAATAAAATGCACATAGTGACTAAGATTTTCCTGGCAAATATTTTAACTAAAAACATGTATTTATTATTTACTTATAATAATTTTTTTTTACTTACCCCATTTATCCACCAAAAAAAACTGTAATAATGTATGGATAAAGGTTATAAATGACCACTTCAGTTTGTGTATTATTACTATCGACGTTTGAGAGGACAATGTCTATTGTACTAAATGTATCGAATGCCAAATAAATAAATTTACGTTACACTACAATGGTAAAAAAAAAAAAACTAAAACCCATCATAATCTCTAAATCAATAGTTTAAAATATATTAACAAATGCAAACAATTAATTGAAAACCTCATGCAAAACAGAAAAAATAAACTGCCTTGTCCTAGCAGAGAGTTAACTTCTAAATTCGATTACATGATCACATCATTTTAGATCAGTAATACCACAACAATTGATAGTAAGACAGATTAAACAATATAGGGAGATGTTTTCTTTGTGACCTTTAAATGGTGCTTGTATTTAAGAGAATAAATTGTCTTTCTTTAATTCAATAAGACTACAAATTTAGCAAGTCGGTCGTAAACCTTAAATCAGATGTACCCTAGGTGGAATAGATGTGTTCCCAGGTTAAACTGGAATATCAATGCTTATGTCCTTTAAATTTGTTGTTTGTTTTTCCTTAATGTTACCAACAGATGTTAAGAATTTAAAGCAGGAAATAGTTGCACTGGAAGAATTCAGTAGACAGTTGTTTTTGGAAGCTCATGACATGCAAAATATGAGAGAGCGTTTAGGTTGGGCAAGAACATGGAGAGGGAAATATTTCAACTGCCTCGGCTATTTCTTCTCTTTGTATTGTGTGTGGAAGATTTTTATTGTAAGTATACGCTTGTGGTAATTGTTTATCTAGTTTGTAGTTGAAACCACTTCAATACGGGTGTTCGACCAAATGTCTATTGCACTGTGCTCTATTAAGGCACTGGTCGACCAGTGATTAGAATTCTGTTGGAACTAATAAACAGTCAGAAGAGGGAGAAAGGTGTTTAACAGATGTGTTCTTTAATTCTAGTATTAATGGACCTACCTGATTGTCCTACATATTCACAACTACAGTCTCCACATGAAATTAGTAGCTGGAAGTATGGTAAATCTAAATCCAATTTTGCCAATCATTTATTGGAAACTGGACATACATTTAACCCAAAAATAAATGTAAAGTTATTACATATGGAAGAAAAAAGTAGGAAATTAAATAATTTAGAATGTCTGGAAATTAATAGATCTGTTTAAAAAAAATTATACTTCTCACTTAAATGACCAAATTTGTCTCAATTCATCCCCCTTGTTAAAACCCATTATGTAACCACACCTTGCCCTTGCCTCGTTTACCTAGGCCACATTACAATTGCCCATCCTGGTCAGTTCCATTGTCACTCCCATTCTTTCTACTTTTGTTTGTATGTTAGTTTTAAGATACTTGCTGTATTTCAATTTAGTAGCCTGATGATGCCTAACGATGAAACATATGTTGCTCAGTAATAAATTATAATTGGTTTGACCATTTGGTTATTTCTATCCCTACTATGGAGTTTCACCAAGTACCAACTGTTTTTACCTTAAATGTTAAGTTATTTGAATTAAATCAACAACAAGGGTTTTGTTTTTAGTCTACTGTGAACATCGTGTTTGACCGAGTGGGAAAGAAAGACCCAGTAACAAGAGGAATGGAGATTGCAGTTCATTGGATTGGAATAAACATAGATGTGGCATTCTGGTCCCAACATATATCCTTCTTTTTGGTTGGTTGTATCGTAGTCACATCAATAAGAGGATTACTTTTGACACTAACTAAGGTAAGGTAGATTTTAATAAGTACCTATTTCAGTCGTTACCGTAGTGCAATTTTTAAATAGACAATTTCGACCTAAGTCATCTCAAAAGTCTTATGTATACAGAGTGATGCAACCCCTTTGTGATTCTAAACCTGTTAACACGTATTAACTCCAAACTTTCAGGAAGTTATACTAAGCAAATTCTGCACCTTTTATTGGTATGAACTAATTTTACCCTTATTCGGTTAAAGGGGGGTTGCAAGTCAAAGATTTTTAATAGTAACCCTTATTGTGTAATACTTCATTTTAAAGCCCTCGTTGTGATGAGAAAATTGGGTAAAGTAAACCCCTCTCTGATACCACAATCCAAAATGGCGGAGCCAAGAAGTTAAGATTTTTCCATTTTTGTACGTATTGTATTCTACATAAAAATTAGATGTGTATTCATTTTAAGGTACAGAAACTTTGCACAATTTTTTTTAATTTACATTAATTATGATTTAGAAAAATACTCAATACTTTTTTCTGAATGGCTGTGTTGCACGTCGTGGCCACTTTGCGCTTTTAATGTTACAAATATTTAGCCAGTTTTAAATTTGAGATGATTGTTATAAACAACAGATTCATAGTTAGCATTAAGAGTTTAATGATATGTAATTCCGCTTCGCAGATATTGTTTACAATTTTTCCCCTTCAATATACTTATTTAATAGAATAAAATCTTGTTTTTCCGATATAGCATGAAGTTAAAATGTATTTACTTTTCTGTTATAGTTTTTCTACGCCATTTCAAGTAGCAAGTCGTCAAACATAATTGTTTTAATTTTAGCTCAAATTATGGTAAGTACAGGTCTTATAAAATAAAATATTAAGTTAAGTATAACAATGGTTATGAGAGTTTGTAAATTGAAAATTAGTTACTAGCATCTAATACATACAAACAGACAGGAATATGTAATTGAAAACAAAAAACATTGAATTCCAATCGCTTAAAAATAATGTTTGTTCAAATTAAGTTAAAGAGAAACACTCAAAAGGTTAACACTGACTAGGTGTACTACCCATTTGTGCCAGTTTAATGGACAAATACTGTATAGTTGATTAAACGTTTTACCGTGACCGGTTAGCTTGATTAGGCCTAATCTATGTTTTTAATGTGTTTTTTAAAAAGTGTTTTAATATGTTTCGTGACGTGTTTTTGTGATTTTGTGTAATGACTTTAGTGTATTTGACGACCTAATGAAGGGATTTATTTTAAGTATTTCTGTGATCTGAAGATGGGTACTTAGGTTACCCGAAACCGTGGTAATCACAAAGTGATTATAGGATTGGATAAGACAAAAGCAGGTATTGTAGGCTACCTAGTTAATTTATTGATAAAATTCTCCAATTCGTGGGCTAACATGTTGAAGGAAAAAAAGAAAAACATCATTAGTTGGAAACTTTTATGAAAACAATGCAATTACAGTATAGTCCTACTATTCCAAAAATCCGCCTATTCCGAACAGAGTTAAAAAAAAACCGATTTTTTAAACATACAAACAAGAGAAATTAAAAAGACGTTCGTGAAAAAACGTACATTTATTGTTATACAAAAAGTTAAATAGAGCCTAAGCTTGATGAAAACGCCTGAAATCATATTGGAATGAAAGCTGTTTTTATTTCCTTCACGTTTTCCATCCGTTTTGCGGGAAGGAAGCTACCGTAACAAGCGTCCGGTGAAATGAATACAGGGTCCTTGAATGAAGGAAAGATCAGATACTACAGCAAGGAACTAATAGTGTTGTTGCCACTTCCTTTGTTTTCGTTGTCTCTATCTCGAAGAAATTTTTTCTCTCAATCTTTTTTCAAGATAATGCGGTACTAACGAACAGACTGCAGGATGATAAAACGGACAGTTCGAATAACCTATCCGTTTCCTTCCATTTTTAGAAGAAAATGGAATGGTAACGCAACGGAAGGAAATAACCCTGGGTGATGTAAACCTACACTAGAGCGAGTTCAAGAGCATTTGCCGCGTCTACGTGTGATATGAGTTCAGTTTGAGCGTTCACCTTCTCCTCGCTTTCCTCCGAGCCGCTGTATAGATCAGACACTAGCAGATGTCCCCGCACTTAACTTACGTATTAACAAGTCAATACGTTGATATTATTCATGAAATCTGCCTATTCCGAATTCCTGCTAAACCGAACAGTGTTGGGTCCCAATTAGTTCGGAATAGCGGGACTCTACTGCATAATATTCAGAAAATGAACTGTATTGTCTACTGTATTATATTAAAGAAAATCATATTTGAAAAAATTATTAGCAAATGAATATTCTTGAACAAGAGTAAATGTTGTGGTTTTCGCCATTTCTTTAATAATAATGTCAGGGTTTACTTTGATTTCTTTAGGTATAAACAGCAAAGCGAGACCGTTCAATTGGTCTGCACTTGTAGTGCTTGTCAAATAGTTCTTAAAGTTACTAAGGGTTGTATCATGTTCACTGGAGTTGCACTGCTGAGATTGGTCGGCGGTATGACAGTTTGGCGCCTCACTCAAGGTCAAGGCACAAAAGGGTCAGCTCGCAGCTGGGTGTAGTGTTTGCGTCTGAATTCACCGACACAAACTAAATCGTCTTTTATCTTTGATTATAGACTATAGTTCACATATTTGTGAACCGTATATAATCAAACGTTGTAGAATCTAAAGTTCAAATCTTTTATTGATTTGCATATGAATTCACAGGAAACAGATTAAACGTAACTAATAGATTTATTTTATAGCTGGGTCTTTAAATGGAACATGACATTGGGGTGGGGGGGGATTCATCTTCCCTATCCCACCTTCGGAGTGTTTATTATTATGAATAGTTGGGATTGTTTTTTCACATTTGTTGATAGTTGATTTTAAATAAATACTGTTCTATTTGTCTTTGCCCTAGTATTAAAATTGTCTAATAATCTCTTACAAATTATGTCTTGCAAAATTAAAATAGGCTAAGGCTATTGTTTTAGCAGGTCCTAAAGAGTTAAAACACTGTTCCAAATTCGAGACATTGCATAACATTCAGACTCTTTTGTTATATTTTGGCAATATGTTTGAAAATAGTTGGAAAGAAGAATACAAAACAGCTTATGTTCCTTTAGAGAGTAGTAAAGTAAATCCTTTGAATTAACAAGAGATGGTCGTATCACCTGTTTAGCTATGTCAACAAAGACAGACATTTTATGTAAAATATTTACAAAAAACTAACCTCAAAAACATATTATTAAATAGGGGAAACCCCTGCGAACCTTCTGTACTATAATCATGTCATCTTTTCTGTATAATAAGGGAGTAGGATTAATAACAACTGTTACAATTCAAATATTTCCCTAACTCTGTAAATAAAATAAGAACGAAATTAAAAATACGTATTGGAGCGAGAGAGATAGAAGTCAAATTGGAATGTCATTCATTTAGTTAATCCGTCATACACGCCCGACACCTAGCGACAATTATGCGCAACACTAAATACTACAACGAAAAGGTACGATCAAATCACGACTTTCAACTCGAATTCATTAAAATAAAATTACAAAACGAATCTGTAGACCTACATTTCCTGCATCAAAAATATTCAAAACTAAATTCTGCATCCAGGAAAGCTAGAATAACAACATAAAACCAAGTCAATCGACAAAGATTTACGTTAAAACGCAAGGAGAAACTAGGCCTATCTAATTACAAATCGAAGAGAAGTTGGCAGAATAAATCCGATTACAAGAAAATTACATTCTTATTAGAAAATTAAACCAGGCCTATGAAAAGAACCAATTTTTTACATCTCAAATGTCTTTGGTCTAAATCTAAAATAAACGCCGATAAGCTATTATAAATATAAAACCGAAGCCCCGACCGACAAAATTTAATCGTAGGCGGATATTTCATTTATGTAAGCTCCTCCCACGAAATGCTGTGATTGGTCCACGTAATTCTTGCCACCAAATGAAAATAATACGAAGAATAAGATATACATTCTAGAAATTAGATAGCAATTATTGTAATAAGGAGTTTTTAAGTGTTTTCTATAATTTAACTGTTTAAAATCATATTAAATTCATTGTAAAACATTGTTATGTATCAAAACAAATCCACACAATTAAATAAAGACACAGTTCCAATAAATCATACTTCACAACTCCCAAACACCTATTACATTAACAAACCCAAATCCCAGAAGATATGAAGATTCATCAGGCGTTATTATCCATTTCCTGGAAAGGTAGAGAAGCCCCAAAAGAAGGACATTGTTGAGTTGGCCACTGAATAGTGCAGTTGATACAATTTTGGCTGTTGAAATTTAAAGAAAAGAAGCGGTATTTGAATAAATATGAAGCTTATGAAGTTCAGTGTTTTTCCTTTATAACAATTATTATCAAATTCTAATCTACAAGAACAAACAACCAATTGGGTGAGAACTTTCCAATTAACTAGGCCTAGTCTATTTAAGATCCAACCACCAAACCAGTTACCTTAGAGGGATCACTTATCTGTTTAAACTAAACTGTGAATAATAATATATATATATATGTTATGCATATAGATTTACCAAGAACCTTTGAACTTTAAATTATCGTAAATTCAGTGATCCATTATAATACTCAATCCATTTAACCAAATAACCTTTTTGACGATTCCTTATAATCTTGCTCTCATTAATTTTGTACATATGTTAATTGTGTTATCTATAATTAAATTTGTTTTCTTTTTAAATACTTTGGGAAAAAGACGGCTCCAACCTACCGAGTTAAGATCTTGTGTCTTAAAAATTATTGAACAACAATTAATAACCTGTTTATCATCAAACTTAGTATACATAATCTAAATAATATTGTTCTTTGAAAAAGAAATATCATTTTATGTATTACCTGTAATAATACAGAAGTAAAAGATTGTTTTATAATTGTAACCCTTGTCGACCATCTTATTTTAATATAGATCTAATTGTAAAGTAAAGTTATTGTGTGTTGTAGTACAACTCCAAAAAATAATGTTAAATGTTCAAATCAAATTATTTTTTATAACAGAAGTTATAATTAAGTTTAAAAGAACCAGCAAGGCTCAGGTCTACACTTTAATAAAAACCTAAGCTAAAAGTTATAAATACAAATAATTGCTTGAAAGTTTGAAATCAGCTGTTAATAAAAATATTGGAGCAAACGGCTGTTTTATCTATTATTTTATTCAATTGGTTGCTATGGTAATAAATGTAAACACATGTTGGTTTATCAGTCTAGGCCTAACCTAAGATTTTTTCCGACTAAATTTACAAATATTGAAATAAAAAATGTTTTTATCAAAATGAATTAAAGCCTATGTTACTCAGGGATAGTGTAGCTTTTTATTAGTAAAACTGTTTTTCAATCGGTTCAGTAGTTTCTGAGACTATTCCCTAGGCCTACATACATACAAACAAACAAACAAATTTTACCGCTTTATAATATTAGTATAGACAACTATCATTATAAAAATATATGCAAGTATAGAATATTTTACTAGTTTAAAATCTCGACAAATTGTTTCCTGTTAGAAAATAATGCGACAAAACTTAGAACAATACTTGACTTGTGTTTAATTTGTTTACAGGGAATGCATTTTGTATCATCAGTTTTATTGATGCGTATGAATATGCCTCCTGAATACCGTATGATTATAACTCAAGTACTCGGAGATTTACAGTTTAGTTTCTATCATCGATGGTTTGACGTCATATTTCTTGTAAGTGCTCTATCATCAATAGGTTTTCTTTACCTGGCACATACACAAGCACCGCCAGATAAAACCTGAAGAATGTTTAGAGAGTAAGATGGACTGTGACTTATTTTAAGGAATGTATATGTTTGTAGTATAATTATTATTTATTAAAAAATTAGATAATCCAAAACTCTTGGAAACATACCATTTAAAACAAAGACATAATATGGGTGATATGAATATTTAAATTATTACAAATGTGACCACTGTAAGGTTAGATAGATACGTTTATTTTATTTAAAAGTCTAATTTGTACAGGCATTGGACTCAGGCCCCCTGCAATATTGCAAGCCTTTGCCCATACTGCTCTAGCCTCTAATACTTGTATCGGATGATTGGGTTCTTGCTTCGTAACACACCTCACAAATTTTGTAAAGTTATTCCTAATGTATATACTTTACTCTAAGCATTACTATTTTTGTCTGTATTGTTATTTCATCAGCCTCGGTAGACTTCATTTTGAAAAACCGCATATCAGAAAAAGTTTAATCTAAATCATACAAGTAGGTTTTTGGATTAATTATTTATTACAAACTTTTAAAATAGTATAAATTAAAGTATTTAAACTAATTTCTGTATTTATGCCGTAAGGGAGAAAACCTTTGCGATTTAATTTTAAAATTCTTCAAATGTTTGTTTAGGAAAACTAACGGTTTTAGTCTCACTATGTAAAATTTCAACTTAAAATTATAATATACAAGTAAACAAAATTTAAAGCCAAGTGAAATGACTCCTTCCTTACATTAATTATGAAACATATTCAAAAATGTTCCCTCTTTAAAATTTGTATTCTTAAACATATTACATGATTTAAAAACTATAATTTTTTATGACTAAATACTCAAAATTGTAACAAGAAATAAAAGGTGACAATTATTTAAAAAATTCATAATTTAAAGAGAAAACGAATTGTTTATCATTTTAATCCAAACAGTATATTATTGCTTTTTATTCACCTCAGAAAAATCATTAATTCAAATTTTTAAACAGAGTTTTGGAAACAGACAATAATTATGCAACCGTTTTTAATAAGACTTATGATAAGTTTTTGTATAATTAAAATTTAGGTATTTAAGACTACCTAACTTAAGCTGATAGCTACTACTGTATTATGTATATATATATATATATATATATATATATATATATATATATATATATGAACTGTGTGTATCACATAATGTACTAAAATACATTCCTGTGTATTTTGCTAAACTTTTATTGTATGGAAGAAACCGAGACAAATGTAAAGGAACTGTGTATGAAATCTTTCTTCTCGTGACATTTTCATTACATATAATAGGGGTTCAGCTTAGGAGAACACAACTAAAAAAAATTATTTGTTTGATAAGTTTTGTAAGTGCTGTTAACAAATAATTCAACTTTTCTTTTTTGTACAAAAACAAATTTTCTGACATTCAGAAATATAAATATTGTAAAAATGCAATTAAATACAAATTTAAAGTACCTGAATAAATATTTTATGACAAGAGGAAAACTCCTCATTAATCACATAAATTTAATTGAACAAAACTTGGGGAAATGTTTTGTTTAAAAGATTTCAATGTTTACAGTCATAAGCCATGTCACGGTCTTATTAGACCTACCTAGATCTACTTATGACCTTCTTTATCCGGTTTTGTTGGGACTAGTACCGTTCCGAATAAACCAAATATCATGGGGTTTTACATAAAAACATGTGTTTTCATGAATCATTTATTGAAATATACAATAGGCAAATCACTACTGGTAAGTACAGAGAAATTAGTTCAATTATTGCAAGAAATAAGACAAAGTAAACTTAAACGGTTTTTAAAGAAATCAATAATGTCCTTCTGCTTCACTGAGAAGTTCTCTTTTTAGCAGACCGATCTCAAAGCCGTTTTGTTAGCAATTCTGCTGGGTTATTGTCATCTTGACGCTCCAAATAAGTCAGCAGCCGGTCAAACATCGATGCTGCGTCCAATGCCGGGTTGTCTGCCTTCAACGACCTTCTTCCCTTTACTGTCTGACATTTTAATTCTGAACACAATTAGGTCACTGCACAATTATAATTAATAATGAATTGTGTTTTAAAAAGTCACTGCACTCGGCAACAATATTGTTTAGTCTTACTCAACACAACACTGATCTTACGACAATATAGCAGAAGTAAACAAACAAGTGGCGCTGATTGACGGGTGCGTCTGACTCACAGTGATGGCTTGAGTACTCAGTCAGTGCTGCCAAAACTGAAACTTGCGTTGTATTGTCGCAAAAATTGTTAATTTTATATTCCGAGGACCATTGTGGATAAATCGGAGTTCTGGATAAACTATTACCGGATAAACGAAGTTTTAGTGTAGAACAACCTGTTATTTTAACTTGGGGTATATACCTCAAACAACTGTCGACAGTTCCTAATGGTGATTTCGGTGACTACCGGTTTCGGAACTCTTAACTTTCCATTGTCAAGTCATAAGAAATGTAACACTTAAAATAAATAAACAGCACACTTAACACGTAACTGACAAACATCACGACAACCTGTTATGTTACTTCCAAATAAAATAGACCTATCCATCATTTAGAAGAACATTGCATTCCCTTTACATTTGTCTTAGAAAAACACTTTATGGAGTATTATATTTATGTAGACTAGATTTAGTTTTGGTTTAATATGTATGATGTAACTAGTCATAATTTTCTTGGGAATCACCCAAGAATGATATAATGAATATATATTTACATATTATTATTATACGGAGAAATTATAAAATACAGTATAGCATTTTTACATAAAATCAACAAGACAAAGGTAGGTTTTAGATACACAGGAATATAATTTCCTTCTATTCCAACTATTAGAAAATAAAAAGTTCAATGATCTATGTATATTTTTGTATATAAATATTATGTATTCCCTCCTATGTTCTAATTAGATTTGTCTCAGCAATGCAGATAAAATGAAGGTTATGTCTTAAACAACAGATATTGGATGTTTTTTAAGTCGAAAAACCTGAGTGGTCATTATTGCCTGAATATTGAATTGTCTGAATGCAAAATATTAGTGAATGTTTACATTAAAAAGCTAAAAAGATGATTAAATAAATTAATCGCTATCATTTATTTCTCCACTACTAACATTTATTTGTCCACTACTAAAGACAATAATTTAAAAAATGGTCGATCTAATTTTGGAAATAGATCTATAAGAAATTAAATCCGCAATAGTGTCTGGTGAATTTGATAGCTAAATTGTCAGTGTTTGTTGTTTAATCAAAAGGACGAGGACGGTTCTGTTTAGCAATTTCAGGTACAGTAGAACCTCGCTAATTTTAAAACCTCTAATTTGGAACTTTTGTCACTTCCCCTCAGAAAACCTCTAACATTTCAAAATAAGTATTCCGTTAATTCAAAGTATTTTAAACCATATATCCTCTAAAATTCAAATTATTTTTACATACGCCCCTACAATTCAAATTTCATTGCTATAATTCAAAGTCAACCTTTAAAATTCGAATTTTATCCCCCATTAACCTCTGAAATTCCAACTTAATAAAAAAAAGAAGCCTGTTGAAACACGAACTAGTACGGATATAAGGAGAATTACTGCCAATTCGCGCATTCGGTATGGTGTAGACACAGTTTCCTCCAGGGTCAAGACTATTGTGTTTAAAAAAAGAAATTACAGTTAGTTTTTAAATTACAGTGGATTCTTAAAATAAAGGTTTACCTCCGTAATTCAAATTTTATGTACACTAATCTCTATAATTCAAAGCCTCAATAGTTCAAACTTTCTTTAATTTGAACAAAAATTGCTTTCCCTTGGATTTTGAATTAGTGAGGTTTAACTGTATTTTGAAAAACATATTAAAATGCAAACTGAAACAACTCAGAAACTGGCACATACTTTCTCACAAACATATTTAAATTAGTAAACAGATTCACTGTGACTTCATAATTAATTAATTGTATTAAAGTAGGAGTAACTAATAAATATTATTATTATTAGCTAGAGAGAAAACTATTCGATCGATTTCAAACAAATTTGTACCAAACATGTCAATTAGGCCTGTATAGATGCACGAAAAAAGGTTTTGAAAAACAAACCCCTTTTGGCCAAAATAACCACCAAAAATCAGTTATTATTATTGAGCTAAACAAGAATTTTTAGAAAGATGCTCAGGTAATAACAATTAATTTAAATATGTACAGTATTACGCACCTTTATATGTTGGAAAAATTTAATAGTTCCACACAAACTATTTACATATTTACAAAGAACAAAAACAAAACAAACACAGTCCAATACATAACTACTACAGTACTACTGTTATCAAAATGCATTTTCAATATCAATCTCTATCAGCATGGAGTAAAAAGTCCTTTATTGATTTTTGTTTCTTTGCATTTGACTCCTTTTTTACAACAATGAAGTCTAGCGCGAGATAATGGGCCGTCACTCGCTAAACTCGTTCGCCGTAGTATCGCTTTTGGGTTATTTTACGTGTTTAATTCGTATTTTTTTGGCGATCGCGGTATTTTTTGGCGATCGCGGTTAAGCCGCAACGCGGGTAATCCACTCGTGGATATCGGGTTCTACTGTAGTACACATAACTTAACTGTTATCCTTCATCCGATTGTTTTGACTGTTACACCATCCGATAGGAAATCAAAAGAGCTACAAAAAAGGTCTCTTGACATTTTTCGTTAAAATGTACGGTTTTGGAATAATTTAGGTTTGTAATTTTCAAACAGCCGCCATTTTGAAACGCATGATTGGATTTAATCGTTTATTTTTCTTTGAGGTATATCATTGTCAGGTTAAACTTCATGTCAAGTTTGAACTCCATAAGTCAAACCGTTCTCTAGATATGAATTATTTTGTACAAAAAACAAAATGGGGGATATCTGGAAACGAAGCGTTTTCGGACCTATGTTTATAGGAACTTTTTTTTTACTTTTTGTATGAGGAATCATATGCCAAAGTCCTGAAGGGTTTTTAGTAAACACCCTGTAGACAGACAGACATTTTGTAAAAACCACTTTTTTGGACTCAGGGGTTCCAAAACAGATATTTCCCCAAAAATCTCAACATCGATTTTTTTTGCGATCACTATACTTTCTCTATACTATAGTATAGTGAGAAAGTAAAAATGAATTAAAAGAAGTGACCACGACAACTAGCGGCAAAATGGTGAATTTAACATCAGGCATAAAAAAAAAAAACTAATACAAACTTACGATCAAATTAATAATTTCCAGAACAGCATAGGTAACAAAATTATAACCGTTACATTCAAATTAATATATAACATCCGAAAAACCTAAATAGATTTGCAAGAGTAACAAAACTCAATCAAAATTAAACCTTTTTTAAAAGAACTTGACCTAACGTTGGTAAGACCAAAATACCGTACAAGGGAATTGATTTCTACAAATATCTTTTCATAGAAGCCACTATGTATATATAAAAAAAAAAAAAAACAAGAATATCTAAGGATTCCTAAGGAATTAAGTTTTCCGAATAGTACAGTTAATCGTTACAACATCATCAATAGGTCACATAATCAGATGAAATAAACCTCACGATTCTACATATTTAAGTTAAGAAATAACACGATAGGCCTATCGTAACCTGCAATCTGATTGGTTGAGAATATAACGCGGATCCATTTTAGTATGAAACTCTGAAACATCTGTCTAAGTTAAAGAATTATTTCTAATTTAAAAATAAAAAGGCAAATAAGTTGTCTGCAACATATATTAAATAATGTTCTAGATATTAAAACAAACAAATGTAAAGTTTAGAAATGTTAAGAAAGTTGTTAAATGTTAACTGTACAAAGTGCAGTGTATAAAAATAAGGTGTTTTTGAAGAAGGGATACTTTTTGCAACAAACACAAAATTTTGATTATTAAGACCTAGGCTATATAGTTCAATACAGTCGCCTTTTAACGTAACTCCGAGAAGAAATAAAATCTTAGCGCGAGGGAGTTTTAAGATGGTCTCGTTCATAATTTGAGAAAGTAAACAGAAAGAAAACTAATGAAATAGTTATCCAGGAAACTATTCTTCACTTTCTTTCACAATTTGAAAATTTACTGTTCCAATATTAAGTAGGCCTAGCCTATATAAATTGAAAATACAGAACCGAGTAATAAAGTTTCCCTAACTACTCTTTGTGATATCATATTCCAAGCGAATACAGACATTTTATTATTCTAATGAATGAACATAGACAATTGATAATAATTGTACATATAATATTTAAATTTGAACTTTAGTTTAGAGCAATTGTGTCTGTACTTTATACCTCCATAATGTCTTGAGCCAAGAATAACTTTATTTGCTGTGTTATTTTATGTATATATTTAATGTTTATGATAATCAAGTATGTTAATGTAAACAATTTCTTTACCCAACCCCAAGATATTATTGATAATATTGTAAATGAGCTCATATTTTATCCTATAACCCAATTGATACTTAAGTAAATCATAAAAGAAATTATTTCAAATGTTCATCTTAATTAAAACTTAGAATCTTTGGGATATCTTATGTTAATTGTAAACAATTTCATTTCCATAAATAGTTCAATTGTGTCCTATCCCAAGTGAAGTTTTCTTTTTATATTTTGAATTTTAATTTTGTTTATACAATTTAATTGTTTGTATTTTTATGATACAATTTAAATCTTCCAAAAGATAAACCAATAACATTGTGATCCGTATTGTTAGTACAGTATATTATTCACGTATGATAGTGGATTGTTGTAAAACTATGTTTCATTTTATAGATTTACGGTTTTAATGAGTTTAGTTAGTGGATATATAAAATGTTTGATAAGTAAGAATTCATAGTTTTTTTTAAAACGTAAAAAGGTATTTGATGTAATTGAAATTGTATTAATTTTTAGAATTTCCTACTGGATTAGAGAATGTATAGTTTATAATTAAAAGAAACTAATTACTAATTGTAATTTTTAATTGTTAGATGAAATTTATTTAACTTTTTGCGGTACAATAATTTTTTAGCTATTGAACAAATACAAATTGGATAAACATGATGGGTATTGAAAGTGAACCCATTAATAGTGTTAAATAAGGCCTTCAAAATTAGCTAATGTGGTAACCTAATAGCCCATAAGGATTTTTGGTTGGAAAAATTCCTATGAAGATGAATTTTTGTATACACGTACATTTTGATTTTACTTAGTATAACTTATATCATAAGTACCTACATGTCAAAATCTTAAAAACCTCGGTCGAGCAATTTGAGAGAATAGGTCAAAAAAATTAGTTTATGTCAAATTACTCGCACCCTAAACACTATATGTTCATGAAAGTTAGAGAAAATGTTAGCTATAAGGTTGCTAATACGCATCTTTTCAAGATATAGTTTGTAGAAAGGGTAAAACTAAGTTTGTTTATGAGATAACTCTGCATAGCAACATGCACAATGCACTTTATAAGGAAATTAAAAAATGTTGAGTATTAATAATACGATCATTTATACAAAAATATTAGATAACACACTATTGCATTCATTTCCATACTACCTATCAGGCAAAATGAAATGCCCACATCTTTAAACGGACACCTAATCAAAGTTGTTAATTTATTCATCCTAATCGATATAATTTTTCAAAAGTTTGAACAAACACCCTGTTTCCGCTTACAGTGACTGGTGCCTTAATGGTTAAGAGTTCTTGGTCCACCACTAACTACAGTAATTCTCAACATTGTTCTTCTTCGTCTTAAATTTCTGGGTTTGTCATCTTCATCGCTAATTTTGGTTTCATTTGGGGTTAAAATGAAATATTGATAGTCAAATTCATATTGTTCATCTAAATTATTTGAATCTAAAATTTTCTTAGAGAAATTAAGACATAATTTTCTACGGAAGTTGTTACTAACTACGGAGTATTGTAAACCAACGAACTGCAACCACAGTTTGGGTGATTAGCACTTTCAGAAGATTATATTTTAAAGTTCGTCCGTTGCTGGTGACGTTAACAGTGGAATCAGCTCCAAGTGGTTTATGTTCACCGTTGTGTTGTGCCTTGTAAAATAAACAACTCATTCTGTTGTCAATTACTGTATTAGGGAGCAATTTTCCTGTTGAAACACTTGTGTTGTTGTGCAAATCTGAGCATTTCTCAAATATTTTCAAAGACGAAATAATTAATTTTGACGAAGAATTACGGAAGATATCTTAGATGGTGAATTTCATTAGGAACCATATGAACTATCTAAAAGCTGTCATGTTAGTTAAACAGATTGTTAATAGATTGTGCCTTTCATTATGAACCATATGAAGTATAATATAAAAGTTTTTTTAGTAAATTTTTGTAACAAAAACATGAATTTTAAGCAGTTTGCCTATTTTTTG